>JAKGSA010000136.1:1718462-1745999 GCA_033558755.1 Philaethria dido
TTATTATTTATTATTTATTATTTATTATTTATTATTTATTATTTATTATTTATTATTTATTATTTATTATTTATTATTTGTTATTTATTATTTATTACTTATTATTTATTATTATTTATTTATTTATTTATTTATTTATTATTTATTCATTATTTATTTCTTTATTATTTATTTATTTTTTTATTAAGAATACAATCGTTTAATATATAGCACATTAAACAGAATAAAATCGTACATAAACTAATTAAATCTTCAGAGGTAAAATTTTTAAATCGAAATGATCATGCATATTATTATTATATAGATGTTATAAAGAATGTTTTTTTATATTAAATTTCATTTTTATAACAAAATCATAAATAGTTTTGGATAATAAGGGTTAGGTTTCGGTACTTTTTAGTATTGATTAATGCTAAAAAAATGGTTTTTACTGTAACAGCGATCATTAAATAAATTCGAAAGTTTCCTAAATTTTGTAATAAAATTTATTTTTGGTTAATATAAAACTTCATGTTAATTTGACTTAAACGTTTATCATCAAACTTCCGTACTAAACTGAAACCAAAGTGTCCATAGTGCCTTTGAAATTAGTTTCTCTGTTATTACCCTGCGTTTAAGCGTGAAGCTAAAAAAACGAGATATATTAGCCATTATAAATTTGACTAATATTTAAGTGATTGAATAGTTTCAATTTTGACTAATTTGTGCTGCTGAATGTAATATTAATTGGTTATAATGGTTTCCTTTTAAAACCCAATCAAAGATCTCATTATGGAAAATAGATTGTAACTGCAAGATATTGCTACGCAGGAAAAGTGTAAAGGATTTTTTTTTATTTGCTTACATTTCTAGATTACAACTACTTTTTTTTTCTTAATAAGTTTTTTTTTTAACTTTACGCTGTATCCCGCATATAGCAGGGTAGCCAGAGGGAACCTGAGAACTTAGTGATAATTAACGCCTATCGTGGTGCAATTGAGGCATTGCGTGCTGAGTGGCGGAACTCAACGCCGCGCTTTGCCTTGTTACCAAACCCAGGAAATGAAAATATTAACATTTCCTGGAGTGGGAGTCGAACCTACAACCCGTCGCATTTACAGTCGCACGCTTGTGCCTCTGCGCCACGACAGGCGTTTTTAATAAGTAAATATTTTAAACATATAAAATATAATATAACATATTTTAAACGTTCTTTAGGCAGAAAACGTAGATGCACTAATAAGTAGCGCCGCGGGTACTCCCCCACGCGCATTCTTCGGCACCTGGATACTATACCACGTGTTGCGTGTCATGATTGCGTATTTACTATCTGGACTGGAACTGGAATTATATAGTGTACATGAATATCACTATATATTTTGGTAAGTATTGTTTGTTTGTTCATAATCTTTACTTGAACGTATATTGGCACATAGAATGTATGAATAACGTTATATCAACGCTTTATCCCGCATGTAACGGGGTAGGCAGAGGGAACCAGAGAACCTAGTGTTAAGATACTCCATTCTCTTTCAACAATTCCGTTCTCCTCTTTCCGCCGAAATTGAGGCATTGTGTGTTGAGTGGCGGAACTCAACGCCGCGCTTTGCCTTGTTACCAAACCCAAGAAATGAAAATACTAAATTTTACATTTCCTGGAGTTGGAATCGAACCCACAACGTTTTATTATTTTAATATTATATCAACTGTCATAAATTTTTGTGGGATGTTTTCATAACGTTCTAACTAAGTGAAATTAGCAATTTTAACAGACCACTAACATCCTGTATCTATTTTATTGTTTTGTAACATAACCCATCTATGTACGGTACGATCTGGGACAAACTATTGTCATAAACTGGTACCGAACGCCCGTCACATATTTGTGACGCTGGGCTCTGGTAAGAAAATCGGATCGTGACATATATGTGACGCTGGTAGCGAAAGGGTTAAAACTGTTAACTTATTAACTCTCACCTTATCCTACAAGTGCAAAAACACAATTTTACAAAAGACCTATTTAAAAATTTCCAGTTGTCATTTTTGTCATTCAATGCATTTATTATTGATATTCTGTTTTCATTCAAAGATTCAATATTTAGAGGATTTATTTGATTTCAATAACGACAAAATTATGTTTCTTATGTATGGATAAAGGTCCATGTCTATATAAAGTTCATCGTATATTTTTTTTTTGTTTTTTTTTTTTATATGCTTTTTAATGTTTCAGTTAGAGTTAATTTGGTTATGTTTACTATTTAATCTTTAAATGCATGATTTATTCTGCCTTCTTGAAAAAAATATGTCTTGTAGATATGTACGTTCTAATACAGACATAGATAGAAATAAAAAAATATATTATTTTTATACTATTTTATTAAAAAACCATATGTTGCAGATATACAACATTATGAATTTACTAGATATTAATTACATATGGGATACCGTCTTAGTTGTATGTTCCATTTTTACGTCAATATGTATTTAAGGGTTAAACATTTTATTATTAATTTTAAAATTAATTAATTATTTTTATTTTTATTTTATGTTTGCAAAACGCAACTGACGATGTCGACTGAAGTACTCGTACTCTAATACTTATATAAATGACCGTATAATTATCGTATAATTATGTTTGTAGGGCATTATTATGTCTATTATTTATTATATGTTTTTTTTAAAAAACCTCTTTATTTTATTTTAATTTTTGTCTATTGGTGGAAAGTATAACTGACTTTAAAATAGTTGGTAAGAATTTTGGTTCAAGATTAATTATAACATAAATCTTAATAAATAAATGATTAGCTTAGGTTAGTTAGGTTAGTAAAAACTTTAGCATAAAAGTTTTTAAAAACTCCGATTCTATTGAATAACAGGGAATATAATTAAAAGCCTATCGCCTGTCGTGGCGCAGACGCACAAGCGTGCGACTGCAAACGTGACAGGTTGTGGGTTCGATTCCCACTACAGGAAATGTAAAATTTAGTATTTTCATTTCTTGGGTTTGGTAACAAAGCAAAACGCGGCGTTGAGTTCCGCCACTCAATACGCAATGCCTCAATTCGTCGGAAAGTGGGGAACGGAATTGTTGAAAGAGAATGGAGTGTCTTAACACTAGGTTCTCTGGTTTCCTCTGCCTACCCCGCTACATACGGGATACAGCGAGAAGTTGAAAAAAAAAATTATAACATAAATCTTAATAAATAAATGATTAGGTTAGGTTAGTTAGGTTAGTAAAAACTTTAGCATAAAAGATATTAAAAACACCGATTCTATCGAATAACAGGGAATATAATTAAAAGAGTGTTTTTACACCAAGCTTTTAGTGCAGTGTTTCTCAAACTGTCTTTCGTTGAGGCTAATCGGTCTATAAATAATATTGTTATGCCAATATAAAATGTTGAGTATCAAAACTTATGTTATCAAATGAAAATAATTTTTCCACCAAGTGGGAATCGAAGTCACAACCAATCGCAGTTTCCCACTGCACCATAACCTACTAAAAAAACTCAATGTACGTTAAGTTATTACGTCACAATTTAATTATCTAATTATATTTCTAGTGGCATTAAATATTATTATATTCATTTACGTTTACGTAAGAGGTCTTTATTGTTAATAGTCGGTATAAATTATATTTAATTTATCGAACGAATTAAACGACGTTTGTGTTTCCATTCCCCACTTTCCACCGGATTTAGGTATTGCTTGCTGAGTGACGGAAATCAACACCGTCCGTTGTTCCTTTGTTGAGAAACAAGCTCGACAAAGATTTGAGATTTCAAAAAAAACAAGCTCGAAAAAATCTCAACAGCTTATACCTTGAAAATGTATAATATTTTTGTCCAAGGTCCACTATATACCGGATTATCTATAAATAATAAATATAAATATCTATAATTTTTTTTATTTTTGTCCTTTTGCCACTAGCAGGTATAATTAGAAATATATTAGTTTTGCGTGTTTTGTTTCTGCCCTCTCGATCTTTCCCAAGTGCAAAAAGGTTACGCTAGCTGATTCACATTCATACATTTTCTTATTTGAATAATAATTAGTATCTCGGAAGAATTTCAAATATATATGAAATACGTATAGTTTAGATAAATTTACGTACAAAAAATACACGTACATTCAGCAATTACAAAAAAAGCAATATAAATAAAATTTATGTTGATACTGTTGGATTTAATTATTAATAAATTAAAAGTTTCATTTTAGTTTTTAAACATTACATACTTTTTATGTTTTAAATTGTAACATTTTAACTGTGTATCTAAGTCTATTTGATAACATATTAAGAGAAGAAAATTTAAATAAGTCATTCCTCCGAATGAGAATCGAACCTGTAGTCAATCGCGTTTGGAGTCAGGTACTGTCCCACTTCGCCACGATGGTGTCTAATTTTATTTTATTTAACTTTATTCTCATAATAATTTATTATATCGCCTGTCGTGGCGCAGAGGCACAAGCGTGCGACTGTAAACGCGACAGGTTGTGGGTTCGATTTCCACTCCAGGAAATTTAAAATTTTGTATTTTCATTTCTTGGGTTTGATAACAAGGCACAGCGCGGCGTTGAGTTCCGCAACTCAACACGCAATGCCTTAATTCCGCGGAAAGTGGGGAACGGAATTGTTGAAAGAGAATGAAGTATACGGGATACAGCGTGAAGTTATATATATATATATATATATATATATATATATATATATATATATATATATATATATATATATATATACTGCCGCCGTTGAAATAGAAAGAACAGCTCCGAAAACGTAACGTATTTTGTAAGATATTTTTCTATAATAAAAAATCATTTTAGGTATCTATACGAGTTCCTATACGGTTGGCTAGTGTCAGCACTCACCCGAGCCGAAGGCCTCTCCGAAGAGTCTCGTAAGCCCGAAGCTAAGAAGAACTGCCCAAGAAAGAAAAAACGAAGTCGACCATACGCTTGGGAAAGTCTGATGTGCCAAGTCATGCAGAATATGTGTGGAGGGTATTTTAAGGTTGGTTGTTATATTTATATCTATATATAAATAATTCACGATTATTTTGTGACCCGCAAAGTTATACGCAATAACCTTGTATCCCTTATTACGATAATTACGCGGGCGAAGGAGCATGAAACTTGCCACGCTTATAGTTTATATAGCGAAGAAGTGCATAATGATAATATCTTTTTAAAATAATGCTTAAAAAAATATATATATTTTTATACATTTAAAAAAATTTGAAGCCTGTTACTATTTATGATTGTGATTTATATATGTGATTTATGATTTCTTCTATAGGCTCTAGTCGCATTCAAATTGCAAGGTAAAATACGTCAGCCGCATTCAGAGTTTGACAACGAGGCAGTACGTTACAAGCACAGATTCGCCCCTCTGTCGGTGCTGACTCCCCCGCAAGTACACTACCACGAGTTCTGCGAAATGACGCAACCGTTACAGTAAGTTTGTATATAGTTATTTAAATATAGTTTTTCTTTATATGAAAAATGAAGCCTGTCCTTACGCAGAGGGACAAGCGTGTGAGTGTGAGCGCAATAGGTTGTGGGTTCAATTCCCACGCCAGGAAATGAGATTATTAAATTATATTTAGTATTTTCATTTTCTCGTCCTGGTTTTTTTTTTATGGATAACGGATGGCAAACGAGCAGAAGGACCACCTAATGGGTTACCTTCGCTCATTTACATCTACAACACTAGAAGTGTTGTAGATGTGTTGCCGACTTAGAGGATACAAATGGAAAGGGAGGACAATGTAGTAGTCTACTATTGGAATCACCACATTCTGCTGGAGAAAGGATGGGCGTTAAAAGGGAAAACCGAGATATTTGGCGGTTCGTCTTTGACATGATATTGGTGGCGAGCCAGTCAGAGGACGAACCTCCTACCACCAGACAAACAACGTTCGTTCGTTCTGGTAACAAGGCAAAGCGCGGCGTTGAGTTCCGACACTCAGCACGTAATGCCTCAATTCAGCAGAAAGTGGGGAACGGAAATGTTAAAACAAAATGGAGTATCTTAACACCAGGTTCTTTGGTTACCTCCGCCGATCCTAATATGTGCGGGATAGTGTGAAACTTTTTTTTTGGTGTTGAATAAATTCCAAAATCACTTTAGGCATTATTTGAATTAGTTAAAATTATTCTAATGAATTTAAAAATGTTGGTATTTATAGACTATAAACTGTCTATATTATTTATATTAATACATAAAGAATTTGGACCTTTTTTTTTTAACTTCACGCTGTATCCCGCATATAGCGGGGTAGGCCGAGGGAACCACTGAACCTAGTGTTAAGACACTCCATTCTCTTTCAACAATTCCGTTCCCCACTTTCCGCCGTATTGAGGCCTCTTTGACTTAGTTAAAGTTTATATGGAGAAATGTAGAGAGTCAATATTTTTTATGATAACGTATTAGAAACACATAAAGTTAATAAAATAAATTTATTACTATGCATTTGATAGACACTTCACTTATAAAATAACATATACGTCACTAAAGCAACACGTTTGATTACACAACAGCAGAGCCTCTAGTATATTTAAATGCTTAAAAATAATTATTAATTCGAATTGAATATAAAATCGTAAATCTATACTAATACTCGTATATAAAGCTGAAGAGTTTGTTTGTTTGTTTGTTTGTTTGTTTGCTTGGAAGCGCTAATCTCAGGAACTACTGGTTCAAATTGAAAGATTCTCTTTGTGTTGAATAGACCATTTATCGAGGAAGGCTTTAGGCTATATAACATCACGCTGCATCTATTAGGAGCGAAGAAATAATGAAAAATGTGGAAAAAACGGGGAAAATTATTCATCCCTGAGGGCTTCCGTTACGTGCGCTGCGAAAACGGTTCAAGATACCAAAAATATATGTGTGAAAGAATTATTCCTCTTGAAATGATCTAAAAAAATGTCCGCGACAGTATATGTCTATCTTTTAAGATTAACTCACTAAAACCGTTTATATGGTAATCAAATTTGGTCAAAATTAGTGCATTATTTAGCGCAAACGAAGTTGCGGGATACGGCTAGTAATATATATAAATAATTCCTAAATTATTACTTTTATAAACTGATTTATATTTTTTTTTCATGTGAGAAATAAATAATGTAAATTTTCATATTTCATAATAAAGTGAAAAATATAATAATACAATTTATATACTTGAATCATAATTTTTTACTTAAATATTGTTTTTGTTTTAGATATGAAAACCCGATAATTTTATACGTCGCTGGCTGTAAACATTTTCAACAAGCGCGTACACTTTTAGAGACTATCACTACGCCGGATCAAGAGGTATGTAATATATCCGTATGTATGTAATAATAGTTCTAAGCGTGAATAAGTTGATTAATCGAAAATGCATAATTTTTTGAGTTTTTTAACTAAGTTTTATTTGTTCTTATGTTATTTCAATACAGTAAGTGTAATTTTTTGATTTCATAATTTATTCATCATATATATAAGACAAATCCTAGTGCCTAACAATATTTTCTAAATGTATGACAACTATCTTTTCGTGCTTAATACATATATGTTATAGTAACAAAACATTATAAAAATATAAAAATACATTGATTATTATAAGTAAAGTTTAATTTTTTTAGTTATGCAATGTCTACAGTTGTAATCGTCCATAGTAATTCCACTTTCAAAGTAAGGTATCGCTTTTCGAACGTTTTAAAATAACTATTTAATGCAGGAATAAAGAATAGTTTTTATTAACCTAGCAAAAGACACAAATAAATATTTTATTAAAAATAACTGCCATTTGAATTTACAACAGCGTCATGGCTTTGAGTGTCAATAATTTTTATTTTATGCTGTATCATGTATACCTATTTAAGAGATTTCCAGATAAAATGTGTTACAAAAAACATTTCGCAGTTGTGTTTCATATGTTCGTTAATTTATATTTAGTTTGTATATTTTAGTAGATTTTTTTTTAATGTAGCTACGCATTTGAAATTTGACGTAGTTTGACAAGGACGTGTAATTTAGGTTATTTCTGTCTTCATCTGATTCATATGGCCTAAAGATTTTGACAATTTTGGCATATTAAAATGTTTTCTTCTGAAAGTATATATAGGTGTATCACAAAACTTAACTTCAGATAGCGATCTCAAATATATGTCTTGTGGTACATCTACTTTTATAGAAATATGTTTTATTATGCCAGAAATGTAAAAAAAATTGGGCCATATGTATCAGAAAAGAATGAAATCTTGAAGAATTACCCTTTAGTTATCTAGAGTGCTTGGATGAATTCCAAAAGGCGTGGGTTTGAATCCCGCTAAGTTCAATTTTTATATATTTATAAAAGAAAAATTATCCAAAGTATGTGATACTTTAAAATATATTTGTTTAATATTTTTTTCCACAGGTATCGGATCTTCTTAAAGTAGCCAAAACAAATTTTGTAGTTTTAAAGTTATTAGCCGGCGGACATAAGAAGGACTCTACTACGCCACCCGAGTTTGATTTCTCTGTACATAGACATTTTCCTATTATCAAATTAGTTTAGTTTAATATTATTTATTTTATTTTTATATTTGTGCATGAATGATTTTTTTTTTATTTATCTTATTATTGACATTTACATATTTCTGATTTTTAATTTTAATTTTTACAAAAATAATGTTTATTTAAAATATTATTCAAAGTTTTATTTTTTTTTAACTTCACGCTGTATCCCGCATATAGCAGGGTACCCAGAGGGAACCTGAGAACCTGGTGTTAAGACACTCCATTCAAAGTTCATTTCAAAGTTTTATTATTGAATAAATTGGAAAGTGGGGAACGGAAATGTTAAAAGAGAACGGAGTGTCTTAACACTAGGTTCTCTGGTTGCCTCTGCTTAGCCTGCTATTGCGGGATACAGCGTGAAGCTAAAAAAATTGGAAATTATATGTATGTGAAATTGTAAATAATGAATAATAATAAAGAATATAATAATGAATGTAACAAATTGGTTTATGAATATATTAATGATGTAACTGTTTGTATTTTTTTTTAATCTGAAAAGAAAACGTGCAAAAAATATGTAGTGCCATATCACTAACTTTTTTGTATCTCAAAATTTGTGAACAGGTTTGTTTTTTCATAATTATATTTAAATTTCTCAGTTATGGGATATGAATGTTGGATTTAAGCTCTACCTTAAATAGCGAAGAGTGTGATTTTTTTCTGTATGGCTTTTCTATATTGTGGTCATAGTATGTGGAAATAGCAAATCTCAATTTTACTATACAATTTTCAAAAATTAGTGTTTACACAACACTGTCATATCTATATTTTAAAGTTTGCGGCTAATTCCATATAGGTTGAATGTAAAAAAACTTTCTAAATAAATTCATATTTGTTATATATAGAAATATTTATTATATATGGAGTTTAATAAATGCTTATAAATAACGACTTACAAATAGCTCAAAATTTTAATTGTTATTTTTTTCTTCTACTAAAAAACAGATTTTTTAATAGTCAAGTACAGAACCAAGAACAAAAAATGCATAAATGCATTTGGGTAATCCAAAATTTAATAAATTCAAAATCGGGTATTTCTAATATTTACCGATTAGAGACGTATGTATGTTTTTTGTAGGAGTTGAATACAACTGATGGGGGAAAAGGTATTAAAATTTTAGAGGTCTGATAACAGAAACGCCGTACATCATTTTACTTGAAATTCCAAATTAACGAAATAGCTTAGAACTAAAATACATATTAAAATAAACTATATCGAAATTATACTTAACGAAATACAATAAAACTAAAAAAATATAGTGCCCTTGTATTGTTATCCGTCTTGCAAATTACATTAGCTGGACTTTGCCACCTTTGTTATTATACTTCCAGACCTAGTAATACTTCCTCGTTGGGAGCTGAAATATTAGAAATATTTGACTTTAGGAATTACCCGAATGCTACCGACACTGTTAATAGATATAGTACTTAGCTTTCAATATTTGAATATACCATCTATTAAGGCTCATTTACACGGTGCAAGTTTCTTGCCCGTTGCATTCAATAATATTGAAGCATTAATAGACTTGCATCGTCTAAACAACATGTCACATTTTTGCTATATTTAAGCAAGTTTTTTTGCATTCAATTTCATAATTAATATCCGCGTGTAAACAGTTGCATACAATTCTTGAAAGTCAATTATTGCTCTTACGTATACAAGAAACTTGCACCGTGTAAATGAGCCTTTATTCAATATTTGAATATTCAAATATTGAAGGCTAAAGGTCGCCTTTTTGAATGTAATGTGCTTTTTTTAGGAAAATGAAATAAGTAAAATAAGTTTTAAGCTATTCTGGTACACGTCAAGTGAGTCATTATAATTTTTAAATTAGTTATTAGTGAATGATAAACATCACAATGTATGTATTTTAAGTGCAATAACATTTGAAAAATCTTATCTATTTGAATTTTCATTTTAAAATAATGTGGAATGATTTTTTTATAAAGAAAAATGTAATTCGTACAACAAAATTGTGTGTGTTAAAAATACAATAAAGAGGAAATTTATACCAAGAGATTATTTTTATTATTTACCTGATACTACCTACCATTTTTCTGTTTGTTGATAAAAAAATTCGTACTGATGTCCTCTCAGTGAATTTGAACCCATAATTCATATTAACACATTCGAGCCCGACTATTTCTACCATTCTAATTATGAGTACCGGTAAATGTAATTAAATTCTGAAGCTGATTGCCAATTTTGCGAAGCCTGTTGAAAATTTGTTTTGAAATATTAATATTGATAATATAAGGTATAGAATTTTAAATGACGTGAATTCACGTCAGCGGTCGCAAATGTATTAAGAAATATCCTAATTCTAAGAAATATACTATGATACTTTTATTTGACTTGTCTTGTTTTTATAGTTATTTGCTTGCTTTTTTGGAACAAATTTATTTATTTTTTAACTTCACGCTATATCCCGCATATAGCAGGGTAGGCAGAGGGAACCAGAGAACCTAGTGTTAAGACACTCCATTCTAACAAAAAAAAATAGTAATCAAAATTAAACCCCTATTCTGTTGGATAGATTTATTTGATATTTGGTATCTTTACTTCTGACGATAACGCAATTTAATCTATTTTGAATCATTTTGAACCCAAAATGGACGCCGTTACAAAATTGCGGATTACATATTTTTGTAGAAAACAATATATAATAGAAAAACTTGTTTTTTAAACAAAAAAATGATCTTAATTGCTTAAGAAGATATAATAAAACAACAAATGATACATAAATAAATTTATTCATTACATGTATATGTTAATTATACTTCTAATACTTGGGTGATATATAATCACTAATATGAGACTTAAGGTCATCACTGTTCCTCTTCATCGTCAGTGCCAGCATCCGAAACATCTGTGTAGCAATCTTGCTCCAATTGCTTCACTTTCAAGAAATCTGTTGCCTGTGGACCTATAAGAAAAAAGCTTTAATTTTTTCTAAACTTTAGTGTTATGCGTTGTGGCATAGATGGAAAGGAAGCCTCGATAGGACTGATTGTAAGCGGTTGTAACTGATTGTTGGATGGTTGTAGATTCGATTCCCACTTGAGAGAATTATTATATGTATACAAATTATGTCCTTGTGCCTGCGTGGCACAAGCGTGCGACTGTAAACGCGACAGGTTGTGGGTTCGATTCCCACTCCAGGAAATGTTAGTATTTTTATTTCCTGGGTTTGGTAACAAAGCAAATCGCGGCGTTGAGTTCCGCCACTCAACACACAATTCTTCAATTTGGCGGAAAGTGGGGAACGGAATTGTTGTAAGAGAACAGTGTCTTGACATTAGGTTCTCAGGTTCTCTCTGCCTACCCTGCTATATGCAGAATACAGCGTGAAGTTAAAAAAAAAGTATGTTCATTTCTCCGCTTTGGTTGCGCGGCAAAAGCGTGGCGTTGAGTTCCATCACTCAAGATCTTGAATTAACACAAAAAGTAGAGAACGGAGTGTCTTGAGACTAGGTTTTTCCTGCTTATCCTGCTATGCTATTCCTATGCTATGGAATGAAGCGTGAAGCTGTTGTGGTGTAGGTATTGCGTAACAATATAATGGTTGTTTTAAAATCGATATTTTAATAGGATGGGTAAAGTTTCTAGCATTGATTATTGATATTATTCTCATTGCTCACTCTAGCAGCGTCCATTTTTTTTATTAGAAAATAAGCAATAAAATAATATAAGGGGATCATATTAAATGTTAAATACGCAAAAAATGTGTATTTTACAATTTTTATTCTTTACAATTTTTGTCCTTGACTTACTTTACCATTCGTAATCATTCCCTCATTTAAAGATATTATCGTGTTTTGTGTTATGCCTCATCAGATCATGGAAACTTATATTTTTAAACGTATATAATTTTTTTGTTGGGGATATAAAGCAATTGAATACGTCCAATTAAATATGTTTTTTTTAAATTGACCATAAATTTCGGGACTTAATAGGCAACAGCCAAACATATACCTAACAAATAAAAAATGTTATTTTTCAGTGGAAATAGTACAGTATATTTTAATACCTACATTATGGTAGTTGGTCGAGTGGAAATATCACGTGTGCAACTATTCCACTGAAGTCACTATTTACATAATGTCACGTGGAATTACCGCTTGGACGGCTTAAATCTTTTTTGCTCTCTTGCAATAATACCAATTATGAAGCCAAAAAAATAAAAATGACGACAATGCTTAGGCTTTTAGGTATAATTGGATTTATTGTCTTTGTCATAAAAACAAAAATAATAAGTTATTGTTATTTTTTTATATTTGATTTTGTTGCTAGAATTTTTTTGTGTACTTGATTCGAACTTTCTGGTATTAAAAGAATTTTAAAATAATCATAAAGTTATTATCAGTTAAGATTTTGAAGATCTTATCTAATCGTTCTAATCGTTCATAAAGCTAATCGTTCATAAGAATAAAAATGAAATTAAACCGATCTTAAATTTTTTACATTAATAATGTAAGGTTAAAAATTTGATCAAAATCAATCCATTCAGTAAATAGTTATGTGGTATCACAAAAAATACAGTCAAATTAATAGCCTCTTTTTCTTGAAATCGGTTAAAACAAAACATACTTTACTCATTTTTGACTGCCTATAAGTGTAGAAATATTGTTTGGATAGTTTACTACTCAAATTTTCTTAATTGCTGAGCATAAACGAAATGCTTAATTGATTTACGTCATATCTGATAAGAAGATACGCAAGATACAAGATATAACAATATATTTCAATTAGATTTCTTACTTTGCCACAACAAGTATCTAATTAAAATGTTCTCATGGAAAACTTAAAATAAATAAACCGCCTGTTAAAAATAATTAATATCTTTTATAGATTGATGGTAGTATATTAGTACGTACAATTTGAAGTAAATTATTTAATTAGGTATATTAAATAAGTGCAGTACTTTGTAAGATAAATTACACTATATTTACTATAATTATTTTTATTCATATTGACAGAGCTCAGTTATGTAATGTGTTGGTCAAAATAATTGAACGTTAGTAATTACGAAAATTTTATAAAATTATCTTAAATATTTTTTTTATCGAATCGATTTAGTTTGGCTGAATAAAGTGTTGCTGCAGTCAGACACAAATGAAATACCGAAATGAAAAAAAAAAGAAGCATTATGGGTAGAATAAATATTATATTCAATAGCGCCAATTAAATTATCTATAGTAATAAAAACAATGAGTAATTTATGTAATTTAATAATTTAAGTGTTTAGGTAATGTTACGCAACAAAACTTAACAATTAACTTAGATGATCATTTTGGAAAAATATGGAATACAAGCCGAGACCTACAATTTCGTGTTTAAAAATATATAGGTAGGTAAAAATATAGGTAGGTAAATATATAGAGTACTTTGTATAATTACTATTTAACATTTCAAAATAATTAAATATTTGAATGGCTGAAGGTTTATGCATAATCAAAGCATCTCCTTAATTAGGAATTATTTTGTTTACAAGATATATATAATACTTTATCTTTATCATCTTTCCGAATAAAAAACAACTCTAATCTTATGAATTAATAAAAAAACGTGACGTTATATTACGTAAACACATCTTTTTTATATTTCTTGCCCTTGTTTGTTGAAAATAAAAATAATTATCGTATGCTTTAATACAGCTTATAATTAAACAATAGTATCTAAAATATCTTGACGTCATTGTACCGCAGTATAAACAATGTTTGAGTGAATCGTTTTAAGAAAACGTATGAAAAACTGAACGCAACGACTGAGTATTTAAAAAACGATTGAGTACTTAAGTCCATATACAACAGAAAAAGTCTTGTAATATTGAGAGATAAAAGCATTTTAACATGGATGTTTTTGCATATCCCGTTAAATGGGACAAAACAATAATATAGTTTTTAAATTAATTATTTGTTAATCTGTGAATCTGCTGTTAAGTTGTATAAATTACCTTCCATATAAATCACGCTGGTACCAAAGTCTTGTATCGGTGTAGGCGTGACGGGTCGATTTGGTATCGCTGCCGCGTTCTCTTCGCCTTCGCCTTCCTCGTCGCTTTCTATTATAATTTCTATTTCCTCACAATCTTCCACCTGGTTATGAAAATAGTAATAGGAACAAAATTTAGTTCATATTTTGTAAAAAATAAGAAAAACAAGATAGAGAATATTTTCAATTATTTTATAATAATATATTATACTTAAAAAGTAATTATTTTTAAACTTGTGTAAGTTTATATTTTGGGATAACGAATTTTGTAAAGGTAGAATTTAACAAAGAAATAATAACAACAGCCTGTTTTCGGTACAAAAAGTCGAAGAATTTAAAAAAAATAATACTTTCATGATTAACGGGTAATCGAAAACATGTTTTGTTTAAAGAAAACATGTAAAGTGCATTGCCTAACGTCTAAGCTTCAAGAACTATATGAATTTATTTTCATCTTTACTCTTTTCTCCACAGCAGGGTAAGAGAGGACCCAATATATTGAGACACTTCGATCTCCGGTTACCGCCCTACATAGAGACGTAGCGTGTAGAGTGGCAAAAGCTAATACCGCGCTTCGTGTTACTAGAGCGAAGGAATTAAAATTCCCAGGATGAGGATCGAACGCACTCCCATAAACTTTACACTAAGACGCTGACTCGCTGAGCCAATATTACCTTATTTTTAATGTGATGATGATGATGATGAATTCTTTTTTATATCCTATTATTCGAACGAATTATCTTGCAAAGATGCCAGAAATAGCGAATGTAACTATAAAAATTTTATCTTCACACATTTTTCATATTTAACGAGATAACCAGAGAGAACCTGTTAAGACATTTCTATCTTCCTTTTATTTCTTTTTAAAAATACTAAACGCTCATATGCTGCCTTGTTTTACCAAACCGGCCAATTAAATAATATTTGATCTAGATCGAACACACAACAGAAACAGACACAAAAATAATATTTATTATTTTACCCATGATGATATTTGCCTTAATTACTGAATACACACAGACAGATATTTTTACGCATTAATGAATGATACAGTAAATTAAAATATTACGTTGCGCTATGTACTATTAACTCCCAATCCAAAGCAAAGCAATATTTTTAGCCTTTTCACAATTATAAATAGCTCGAAATCGCAATTGGCAGCCAAAATAAAAAATATAATATATTTTTCTCAGAGGTGCACTATTCCAGACAATATAATTTAGCTTCACGCATCTCCCGCATATAACAGGGTAGGAAGAGTAGTACTAGAGTAGGTACTGCTCAGTACTAGAGTAGGTACTGCTCAATATGTAGTTATTTGATCTCATTCAAAATGAGATAAAAGAAAAACCAAATTTCATCTTTCTGTGAGCAGTAGTTTCGGCTTTGCATTGTCTGTCACTCAGTAACTCACACTCAGTAAGCAAAATATTTTTTTATTGTGACTATAAAGACATAATTATAGACATTTGTATAATTCGCCCATTAAATGCAAAATATAAGAGAGTAAAGATCATCCATATATATCACTTATGATAGGAATTCAAAACTACTAAATAATATATTAAATTTATAAATATTACCTGCAATATTATTTTAGTGTAACAACCTACTAGCTATTAAGTTAGAGATCATTCTGGCCGTTAGGTTAGTTTAATGTTAATTAAATTACAGTTTTAGTAGTATAGTAAGTATTAGCTATAACGAAGTATATTCTATGTTGTTTTCGCATGTCCATCATGCGGTGTATGTCATATTGTGGTAAAGGTGAATAGAACCTCGTGATATACTGACTGTACTGCATTCACTACGTATTAAAAGTCTACTTCCTTGTCTCGGCCTCGAAAGACCTCGGAAATAATATTTTAAATATTACTATGCGTACATTCAAACATCTTCAAGCTCCGGAACGACGTCAAAAAACTTAACATAATAATTAATAACTAATAATTTTACATATTAATTAAGTAGTAAATGTTTAGATTTTATAGAAATAATAAATAATCAAACCCGTATGTCAAATGATTGTTGTTTATTCTTAAATTCTTGCAAAAGTCTGGCAGAACTTGGTACAGCATTCGGTGTCAGTTTCACGTAGCTTGGAGATGGAGTTCCCACGCCGCTGTAACCTTCGTTAACGTGGTAGCCCATGTCCAGATTTAAAGCAAATTGAGGCTTGCCAAGACAACGCCGCCTACGCAACTGGCATCCTGATGTTGATTCTATTTCATCAGCCATTGTTAAGTGTTTTTCTATAAAAATACATGAATAATTATTATATCTGCTTGTATAGCCAGATGCTTGGGTAGCCAGAGAGAACCTGAGAACCTAGTGTTAAGACACTTCGTTCTCCTAAAGTCTCCGTTCCCCATTAATTTGTAATATAAAAAAAATACTTGATATCATGAATTTATAACGAACTATTAACTAAATAACATCTTGCTCTACATTAGAGTTCTTCGTTTAATAAAAATACATAAATAAATGCTACTGAAACAAAATTTAGTTTGTTCAACATATAAAGTATCATGCATGTGGAAATTTTAGAAATTTTCAGCGCAAACTAAATATTTAATTCTTACCTGAGACGATGTTTCCAAGAAAATAACGTTTGGCAATCACTAAATAAATAAGCAGTTTTCCTAACCCAGATAAACTTTCAGGTGGACAATGTCGAGACCGACTAAGAGGGAGGGAGCATGGACACACCAACGTGAAGCCATATGATTTTAATCTGCTGAGTTTGGTTTCATGAGAAATCAACCTTTTTTTCAGGCATATTTTTTTCAATTATCAATCTTTTTTTATATAAAAATACTTAATGGGGTTCTAAAATATAATTTTAAAATTAAGTATGAATTACGTATAAAACAAAAACCGAAATATAACTTAGAGCATCATTATGTAAATCACAGACATTTAGAAGCATCCAAACTTTTGCAAATTGGAATTAATATTAGTACTTACTGTTAGTAAAAATTAAATGTACAAAAATAATAAAGTTTAAGCTAAAAGTGTATCGTGTTTAACAGTTATAAGATCTTACGTAAGATACCTACTTTTAAGGTAAGAAATGGAAATCATTTATCTCAGCTCAGCTCAGTTACCGTCGGTTTATTTAAATAAAATACGGCGTTAGGTTCCGGAACGCTGTGTAACTTATAATTTTGTTTGCCTTCAAAATTACTTGTTTTTAACTGATATTAATAAGAGCTGTCAGTTTATCTATTGATAAAAAGTATCTTAATTTTATCTAGGTTAAATTCTATATCTGGTGACCATTTTTTTTCTTTACTTAGTCTACATGAATAGATCTAAACCTATTCATTGTATCATGCAAAATCATGATTGAAATAGCTGTATGCTGATTAATTAATTTGAGAGGCAGAGATAAAGTGTCAAGAGGCTTCGCTCTCCGTCCTTTAGTAGCGAAACTCAACGCCCCGCTGTGTCTTCCTAGAGCAAAAAAAATATTATTATTCTCGAGAATGGGGATTGAACCCACAACTATAGCAGTTAATGTTAGACATTGTCCCACTGCGCCTCGTTAACCTATTTATATATTCATTTCAAATAAAATAAAATCATAGACAAAATAAATATCTTGTCTTGCTGAGGTTTGTCTCCTCTGCTTCTTGTAAGGTTTCACCTCCTACTCGAATGTTTGTATTTTTCATTATGTACAATAACCTACATTAATACGAAATTATGATCGCTAAACATTGTAGCTACTTAAAATTATTTTATTGACACGTGTAATATCAAGAAATAGTAATTGAATTAAGTAATTAAATTATGATTATTATTATAAGATATTCAAAAATTATAGGCAATAATTATTGTTCGTACGAAGCCATTGTGGCGCAATGTGAAAACTGACTGACTCGAAAATTGGTTTTCGGTTAGGATCGGTTGTAGGTTCGATCCCACTCGAAGGAACGGTTCTATTTAAATTGCTTTTTTTTCCTCGTTCTGATGAAGCAAAGAATCGCATTAAGTTCCTCCACTGAATATAAAATGATTTTGGGTGGAAAGTGGAGAACGGATCTCAAAGACTACTCTGTTATGCGTAAAGTTACCTATATGTTAATTACAATATTAGCACTGTATCGCCTATTACTGCAGGTCGGGTGTTTTAAAATGCTATGCTGCGTTCTTTATTATTTTGTACCATCTCGTCTGACCTTCATATTTTATCAATGACAGTAGCCGCTGGTTTGAGCTGGTAAGAAGCTTACTTGGTACACCAATGGCCGGATCGTCTGCCAAGTAGAATATCTCTTTTTATCTTGTCCACCACCAATTATTTAAGCCATTTTTATCACCTTCACGCTTTGCCACATAGCACGGTCAGTGAGAATCTAGTGTTAAGACACTTGGTTCTTTGCTTTGGGCCTGATCTTAAGACATGGCATATAGACTGGCGGATAGTCCATTATATTATAAAAGTGCCTACGTTTAATCTCAGATTTTCTCATATAAGCTTAGATCTTGTGAGATGTTAACTCAACAGCATCATATTCCTTTAAGTTTAGTTACTTATATAAGCTCATTTACTTCAAATATACACTTAAAAGATACAATTAATGAACATTAAAAAAAACTGCATATACCTAATCAGCATGTCTAGTTATAATAAGCGAGAAATATAATTAATCATCTTTTTATTATTACTAAGAAAAAATATTATATAGCAATGTTATGATTACGAAGCGTAATTACTGTGTTTTGAGTGAATATGCACTTCAGTGATACCTACAAAACTCATTTTCGTTTTAAAATATGCACTGCTGTAGGTACTAAATATTGTATCTTGAGTGGGAGATCTAGAACATAAAGTTATTGCCTTCAAGCTAATTAATAAATAAAAAAAACCTAGTAAAAAAAGATTAAGAAATCTGCAATTTGATGATTCGTAAAAAAGCCAGCGTATTACACCAGCGAGTCAAAAAATATTACGAAAAATTTTACTCACCATACCTTTTTAAAAGGTTTTACTTAGGTTTTGTATAGGTATATAAGTTAAAAAAACATTTTACAATTTTTTTACTGAAAATTAGTCAGTAAAAAAACGTTTTAAAATAAGAATGATGAATAGTAAAATAAAAATATAGTAAGGAATAAATATTATGTGATAGTAATAGGTATAGCAGTGAACTTCACACTCATATATATTACAAGGCTATTTTGATTCTACACCATGTATGGCTCGGTTTAGGTATGTGAGGTCAAACGTCGACTTTAAAACATTGCAGTATAGCCGCTTTGCTTACTATATATAAAATTGGAAATGTTCGTTTTTTTTTCATTTAATCACACCTTATATTCTGCGATTAAATTTTGCACTAATTTGGATAAAATTTGCCATACAAAGCTATGAATAGTATAAAATACTTTTCATCCATAAAGTGACATAGACACTTGTTATGAAAACTAAAAGGAGTGAGTGCTATTTTGGTTATCCAGATAATACGTCTGTTTAAATTGTGTTTAATTATAATTTTACAGGGTTGCGACGCTTATGAATATATAATAAGTCTGTAACAGCCAACATAAACATTTGAAAACAAATTTAGCCTATTAGGATGATATCGTCGACAAATTGTCATTTGGGATACATGAAACAACTTTGAATAATTTTTTTATTAATATACTAGTGTCTTTCTTAGTTTTACGTCTATCAATTAATGAAAATACGTAAAATATCTTACAACTCCATTTTTAACAATTTTTTGGCGTTTATTTTAAAAAATGCACACATATTGGGGCCCGCTTCCAATACAATATTTACGTAGCATGAGTCTGATGTCCTTTTCAGGATAATTAGGATAACGAAAAAACATTTTTAAGCATGTTCTTTCATGTTTCTTTCTTAAACGAATTTGAGTTTATTTATAGTTTGGCCATAACTTTTTTTGGATGAATTTTGAAAACCTTGACCATATTAAATAAATCGAATAAATTTATTTTTTTCTTACAATATTATTATAAATTAAACGTTTAACACTGAGCATAGGTCATAAGACTGGTATGAAATACTGGATGATATTGAGAGTGACTTTTCATCATCGCCCTTTAGGGATCTATGCCCTTCTTACATCTGTATATAAACCACATATAATCCTCTCGAAACTTATTAACCCAATAAAAGCTCTATCTTCACAACTTATAATCAATTATTTCAAAATGAAAGCTGTTTTAGTAATTTGTGTAGGAATATTTGCTCTTATTGACGCTCATGTAAGTAACAAGTTGTAGTATATAATATTACCTATGCTAAAATTGATATTTTCATTTCACTCTAGAATCTAGGTTATGTATTATTTACACTATTCAAACAATATGTTACGCATATGTTATTTAAATGTAAATTAGCCTGTTCTGTCTATACTTTTGTTCGAACAACTTCAATATATGAAGGTCAATACTGATTAACGAAAGATTGTAAGCACCGAACCTTGGCTAATTAAGAGGTCATGCGTATGCTAATTTAGCTAGTATTACTGTGAATGTTTTTTGTACTAAATACGAAATTTATTGTTCACTAACGTTATGTTTATCCATTTCTGTTTGTATACTTCATATGATTCATATATATCGGTAACTACTATCGGTCTACTATTAGGCTTAAATTATTTATTCACATAAGCTGGGGACCCTGTTCTGCCTTGCCTTAACATTGGATATTTCATTTAAAACCAAAGTATATGTCAAAGCAATGATAGTAAGTGTAATAATTATTTAACTAATCGATTTACTTTATAAATAATATTGGCTTTCTGCATTTCTTCTTCATACAATAAAGTTATTTATTGTGCCAAATTTCGTAATTCTCTATCTGCACAAAATTTGGGGTACAAAGTTTTTCGTTCACTTAATATAAAAATTATATTTACTAGTATTAATATGATGAAACGCAAAAAGAAGAGTCATGGTTTGTTGCACTTTGTCTAATCAAACCGAGGAAGTATTTATAAATATTTTATTTTATTTAAAATTATCCTTCCACAATTGTTTTTTATATATAAAAATTTACGTGAACTCATAAATGTCTAACAATATGTAACCATAAAGATTACATACATTATATATAAAATCTCTTTAACGCATCAATATAGGTACTTACATAACAGCAACAACAACAAGTTTTACTTATATCAAGCTATCTTAGTTCTACTAAGAACATATTTATACTGTTTTAAGAGTTATGAATGTAAGTAAGTGGTTAATCAACTCAGTATTAATTTCAGAATATTCATCTCTCACAAGGACAAAAAGAAAAAGTAAAGGAATACGCAGCAGAATGTATGAAAGAGACTGGCGCAAAACCTGAAGTGCTATCTAACGCTAAGAAAGGACATTTAATAGACGATGAGGGATTAAAGAAATTTATATTGTGCTTCTTCCAAAAGACTGGAATTCTATCATCTGATGCAAAGTTAAATACGGATGTGGCATTATCAAAACTACCTGCTGGAATAGATAAAGTGACTGCAGCCAAAGTACTTAACGAATGTAAGAACAAAAAAGGAGCCACTCACGCCGATACTGCATTCGAAATATTCAAATGCTACTACACCCACACAAAACAACACATTTTGTTTGAAAAATAATTGTTTTAGCTTTATTATTTATTTAATTTATAAAACCTTATAATATATACGATATTTATTTACATTTATTTTATTTTATTATATTGAAACATGAGTAAATCTATATATAAATACGTGAAGGAAAAAATTTGGATCCCTTTTTATGAAAATTATGTGGACGGAGGAGCATGAAACTTGGTACTCTTATAGTTTATATAGTGAAGGGGAGCACAGTGATAATATCTTTTAAAATTGTGTATAAAAATATATGAAATTCTTAAAATAAATGTTACACACACTACCATGGTTTGACATTCACGTTTATATAAAGTGACATATACATACGTTTGTAAGACGCGTTCTTAACGCGTCAACGGGGACACTAGTAATGATAAATAGGCAAAGTTGACATTGTCACATATCGTGAGAACAATGGAAAAAGTGTAAGAAAACATATTAATAGTTAATTTATTAACAACATTAAACAAAAAAAATTGTACATCTTAAATAACAACTCGCGCCATTATCACAAGACTTTTGTTATACTACAAACAGTACAGGAGCTTTATTGAAATAACAAACGCATGATTTATATACCCTTTCGTATTTGTCAGTCGTATCCACTATGTTACATTCGTCTATGGTTTTTATTACTACACTCTTTCTTTTATCGTCACCAGCATATTTAGCTAGGTTATGTGTAACGTTCCCATTTTCATCGCACAAATCTAATGTAATGCCGAGACAGTAAATAAATTCTCTCATAGACTGTGAATCTTCGGGAGTAGTAGAAAGAAATTGGTCTAACAGGTTCACTGGTAACTCCAATTTTTCTGTACACTCAACAGATGCCTTGATTGCTTCTTCAGCAAATTCTTGAGAGATTTTGACGAATAACTGGAAACATATTATGTTATATTTTAAAAACGAATAATTAAGTACTATTCTGATGAAAGAAAACGTAAAATATTGCAATCTTCATCGAATTCCGCTCAAATATTTATTTTGATTCAAATTTTGATAAGACTTATAAGTTTTAAAGACTACCGCTTAGGATAACAGAATACACTTTAAACAATCTTTACTCAAAGCTATATAAAAATATATAATTACGAAATTTTGACAATAGTTTGGATCAGTATTCTAATTTGACATAAATGTCATTTAATTCAATAAACAGTTATATAGAATATTTACACTGTGAAAAAATAAATACAAGAAAAGAAAATCTTTTGACTTAATTAAACCGAACTAATTAATAATTGTACAATAACACTTACTCCTTTTCCTTCAACTAAACCAATTAACAAAAGAATCATCCAGTGTATATAAAACATTTTAAACGCTTTATTTCAAGTTACTTCTACAACTCTATGAAAACAATATAAAAACGTTATGGTCTTGTAGATGCATATATACCTTTGTATAACCTGCTATTAAGCTTATTAGCATTATTTTGGCTTTTAAAATAATTTAAATTACGTAATACTTATAAAAAACAGACTAAATTCAATGATATGATTTTTTGTGCCCAGTTTTTTACTAGAGAAATATCTTCCTATTATATATAAACTAGCTTTCTGTCCGCGGCTTCGCCCGCGTGAAATTCGGTTATATCGCGCGATATGATAAGGAGTATCCTATAGTCTTTCCCAAGGTCTAGACTATTTGTCAAAATTGGTTAAGTGGTGAAGTTGTAAACAGTTAAACAATCTTACATGATTTTATGTTTGACAATAAGGAACTTCCATACAAACTTTTATCCCCTATTTCAACCCCTCTATCATTTTTTTCGCGATAAAAAGTATCCTATGTCCTTTCCCAAGTTTAGTTCTATCTTCAAACCGAATTTCATCAAAATCGGTTCAGTGGTTTAGGCGTGAAAGCGTAGCAGACAGACAGACAGAGTTACTTTCGCATTTATAATGTTAGTAAGGATTCTCTTCCTCTGCTGTACCTGATGATTTTTTTGTATTAGTCCCGCTGAGTTTCTTGCGCCGGTTCTTCTCAGGTCTGAGGCATTAAATTTAGTGAACCGGTGGTAAATTATTTGACGTTCAAAAAATAAAGCTTGTAACTTCTTATTTTGAATAAAATTATTTGACTTTGACTTTGACTTGGACTTTGACTTTATTATAGTGTTAGGAGGTACACGTGGCGATTGTCAGAATTATTAAAAAATCTCACGGTAGCTAGTACGATATGTTAAGTACATTTTGTGATCGTTGTAAGCGGAAGTTGGAGAGCGAAGCGAACGGTATATATAACGATGTTTTCATGTTTTGTCAGTTTTAATAACTATTATGGCTGCTAAGAGAAGGCGTAGTCTTGATTTATTTAATTAAGATCAAATATACCAGATATTAAATCATCTTGTTATTCACAACTATTAGACTTTTGCTACAATGTGGTGATTCTGTAGGCCATGCTTTTTGTAAGGCCAATTATTGAAAAGTCGTAGTTATTGTTATGCAATTGCAGATTCTTTTTGTTTACATTTAGACCGCTCATGTTCAAAGACTTCAATATATATACATAATATACGCGACGGCAAGTCACTCGCGGCGATAACGTGTCTTTGTCCTCCCTTTTTTTGACATCAGTGTTAAAATTGTAACACGCGTTCCTAACAAAACCTAAGTTTTCTAACAAATAAATATACGATTTTGGTAATTATTGCTTATGTTATTGCAGAATATTCATCTCTTACTCATTTTATCTAAATATCGGTAGTGTCTCTAGGAAAGCTAATAGTTCCTTGTAGTTGTTCGAAAAATTCACGGTCAAGATATTGACCGTTGACCTTGTAAGGCACAAAGACTTGTCTAAATTAGGTACTGATGAGAATTAGTAGAAAATTTGCTAGAACAAATCTGATACAATAGAGGACATGATCGCTTCGTGCCTAATGTAAGTAGTTATTAGAGATAACATTTTGTATGGTTTGTCTTCTTATGAACATTTTGGCTTTGCAAGAGGTATTTTTTAGATAGCCATTTTAGTCAGCTTTTTAAAATTATAATTTTACTTTATAGTAGTCGGCGTTGAGTTCCGCCACTCAGCACGTAATGCCTCAATTCGGCGGAAAG
Organism: Philaethria dido; assembly: GCA_033558755.1. NCBI lineage: Eukaryota > Metazoa > Arthropoda > Insecta > Lepidoptera > Nymphalidae > Philaethria > Philaethria dido. The sequence goes on from JAKGSA010000136.1 coordinate 1,743,666, forward strand.
TGGGGAGCGGAATACGAGTACGAGAAGGGAGTTTCTTAACACTAGGTTCTCGGGTTCCAACTGCCTACCCTGCTATATGCGGGATACAGCGTGAAGTTAAAAAAAAAACTTTTTAGTTATTGACAGCTTATTTGTTGTGGATATAATACTCATTCATATAATTTTTAAAACATTTTAGGGACACATTCAAATACTCTTCATTAATATTTTGTTATGTGTGTAGTATATATTGGTAAACGTTAAATATTTACTATTAAAGCAAGCCTTTTTTATAGTTTAATTATATATATAGTATTAATATATGTATATGATAGGTTAATGGAAATTACAGACTTTTCAGAACAAGACAATTTATCTGTAAATTCTGTTTTTTATATTATTTAAATATTTTTATCTATAGACGTTTGATTTGCTAGACATTTTTGCATACAGTATTTTTGCATTCACCCTATTAAATCACCATATTAATGTTTATTAATATTTAACCTACATAGGTAGGTTAAATATTAATATTAGGTGAATAGTCACGGTAAAATTTATTGATGACTTATCATTTGGCAGATTCTGTTAAATTTAAAATATTGTATGCTAAGTGAATGAATTCAATTAGGTAGAAAATGCCTACGAATAAATTTCGCCCAGAAAGTTATATAAAACTACGACAACCACGCCAGTCAGGCAACTGTCAATTGCACCACTATGGTGTACTCGTTTATATAGGACGACCACGAAATAGAAAAACAGCTTTATTCGTAGACCACTAAAACATAAATATTTTAACTTTTTAATAAAAGTTTCAATTAATATTGAACATAATTATTTTTTAACTTACAAAAACTATAGGAGCTTTTAGAGCCTTCGGAGCTTTTAGAGCTTTCGGAGCTTTTAGAGCTTTTAGAGCTTTCGGAGCTTTTAGAGCTTTCGGAGCTTTTAGAGCTTTCGGAGCTTTTAGAGCTTTCGGAGCTTTTAGAGCTTTCGGAGCTTTTAGAGCTTTCGGAGCTTTTAGAGCTTTCGGAGCTTTTAGAGCTTTCGGAGCTTTTAGAGCTTTCGGAGCTTTTAGAGCTTTTAGAGCTTTCGGAGCTTTTAGAGCTTTCGGAGCTTTTAGAGCTTTCGGAGCTTAAAAGAAAAGAGCTTTTAGAGCTTTCGGAGCTTTTAGAGCTTTCGGAGCTTTTAGAGCTTTTAGAGCTTTCGGAGCTTTTAGAGCTTTTAGAGCTTTTAGAGCTTTCGGAGCTTTTAGAGCTTTCGGAGCTTTCGGAGCTTTCGGAGCTTTCGGAGCTTTTACAAGGGTTACGTTTTGAGTTTTTATTTCGAACAAAATAAATAATAAAATATTCGTTACAAAATCAAACGCCATGACGCAAGAGGACACTAACCTGTCAGCGCTCTGACAGACCGCTGCAACGTCGCATTGAAGAAATCGAGTGAGCACCACTTTAACGTCTTTAATTAATTTTTACACAAACTCACATTTATTATTCTAATTAATAACTAATTAAAATTTAAATTTCAAAAGTCACTGATAGTTCTCGTGGCGAAGTACGATGTTGACGTGGGGCTACGGTTTGATCTTCGCGTTCTCGTTCTACCGCCATTACAAATGTACGACCATAAAAATGGCATCTACAAGTAGAACCATACCTTTCCCGATATGTCCGTATTGCGAGAGTTCCATTTTAATGATATTATCCATAAATCAAAATCATATCAGTGTATTTCGCAGAAGTATACTTAATATGCGCCATTATTAAAAAACAAACAAACTAAATAAGGAAGAAACACTCGTCTAGTTTTGTGTGACGAAAATAAATTAAATATTAACATAAAACAACGACAATAATAAAAGAAATTAAATAATTTGAAAAAGTCACAGGACGAACGACGCGTAAGTATAACTACTTCTGTTACTAAGCGATGTACGCAGCGCGGGGCACGACTGACGACACTAAGAACTAACCCAAAGTTCCAAATATTGGCATTTCTCTTTCCGCTAAGTATAAATAAGCAAAACACAAACACTTATTACAATTTGATTACTAATTTTGATTAATGTCTATTAAGAAATTTTAAAATGTTTTATGACTTGATCTAAAAGTCTAAATTATATTTTTCATTCAAGAATTAATCTTTATTCAATGTAAAAAATATTTGTTATGACTATGCTATTCCTTTTTTCACGGTCAAGGTTATTGTTAATATGCTATTCCCTTCTAACATTATGCCATTTCATTCTGTCATGGTCAAGGTCATTCTAAATTGATTTTTTTCGAAAATGATAACATAGCTTAAAGTTATCAGCTGTCTCAATTTTATTTGTAAATGTATTTATGGGTTTGT
>JAKGSA010000136.1:1746401-1782957 GCA_033558755.1 Philaethria dido
TGAAAAGGAACATCAAGCTAAATCGACTTTAAATGGATATTCTTCTAGTCCATAACTTTTTTATAATTGCGGCTATAAATAATCTAGTAATTATTATAACAATTATTTATGCACTACTTATTCGATATTTTTAAAATAAAAATATGAATCGTCCATAAATAATTTATTTAAATATTGTAACTTAAAAAGGTAGCATTCTACTCTGTGGTCCGTCGTCGTCGCCTTCCATCTTTCCCGCCAATTTCTTTTAAATTTAAATGTTGCTAATCGGTCAAATAAGTGCGTAATAAATTCCACAGACAATTAAAATCGATTTCCATATAATTGTGGAAATCGATTTTATAAAATATCATGTGAGAATAATTTCTTACATGATATTTTTTAATAAAAAATAATTTACCAAAATTTTAAAGCATAACAAAGTAAATAAAATGAATATGAGTTCGTTTGTTGTAACCTCGTTCATTCGTTTTCTCGCTCTTTCACTTTAAGGTAAAAGTTATCATTAATATCTACCTGATTTTAATGGATTTTTTATTATAAAAGTATTAAATAAAAAAATCCTGTTATTATTTTTAATAGTAAATAATTACATAAAATAATTAAAAAAGTAGATACTATTTAATAGAAATAACCTAGTATATCGATTCTTAAAAATCGATATACTAGGTTATCCTAGTATATCGATTTGTAATTATCTGTGTAAGTCAGTTGTCTTTTACATGTCAAGGTCAACATGCGACTGGGTTTTGCTTATTTACATTATTTTTGTTCAATTTCATAGTTTGTGTTAGTCAAAATTATTATTACTGTTAAAATTTCTGAAAGTTAACTTACTGATACGTGATGTGTATGAGTTATAATTATTGTCGAGTGAATTATGAAGTGGATATTACTTTATACTATTGTAGTGTTAAAAAGCAAAACACAGAATCTGAAACTTAGTTTATGGACTATTTATGTAAAGAATATTAATAGAGCAGAATATTTATGTTAAAAACTGTAAGTAAAACGTGTTTCTAACGATGAGAATCAAAAACCAATGAATTCAATCTGTGATTACCATTATCGCTTATAATTTTTAAGTAAGTTTTTAAGAGCTGTGGTAACGTTAGTTGTTTTTTTTTAAATAATTTAATAGGAACTGAGATAATATGACTGTCTAAAACCCCATCTAAATCCTCTTCAGAGTAATGTGATTATTTTATTATAAACAAAAGACACGTGCGTGAAAGAGAAAGAGATATCTGTCAAGAATATTTTTTATGAATGAAAAATGGAAGATCGGCAACGTATAATAGTATTTTAGTACTACTAGATAATACGTCATCGGTGCGTAATACAGAACGGTTAAAAATGGGGAATCGAAAATACTAGTCCTGCACCTAAACCGTAGACATGCCTTGATTGATATTAAGTGTATGGCTTTGTAGTATTGTACTCTACATGTGATGGACCTAAATGTGAGATGAACATTCACACCCTGTATAAAGTACCGAAATTTCACATGCGACTTCTATTGCTCTTAACATTGAGTTTTGTAAGAGGTCTTTTATTAATATAAAATATTATTGGTAATATGTAGACTCGTTGATACTCGTTGATCGCTCGGTTGATCGTCGTTGACTCGTAATATAAGTAAAGGAATACGCAGCAGAATGCATGAAAGAGACTGGTGCATACCTAAATTATTAGCCGCATTAGAAGAGACTGAGATACTAGACTGAGAAATTAATATTTTGACAGTTGCCACTCAATACATTTATGAAAATGTGATGTATGTTAGGAAAAATATTAAAAATTTTACCAAAATTGGCGATGTGCATAGTATTAATACAAGAAATAGGCTTACACTTGTGGCGCCTTTAACTCGACTGCATCAAGTCCGTAATCCTTTTATGGGACAATGTGTACGCTTTTACAATAGGATCCCAGAAAACGTCCAAAAATGTTCTATATCACAATTTAAAAAAGTTGTGAAAAGACGTTTGTGTGTTAAAGGTTATTACTTAATTATTGATTTTATAAATGACAACACGCCTTGGGAATGAAATGCTCGCTCCAGTCTATTTCAAAGGTATCATTGTCACTAATAAATAATCGTAAAGTATTGACTGAGGAAAAACAAGAAAAGTCCCGCTGAGTTTTTGCGCCGCTTCTTCTGAGGCATTAAATTTATTGAACTGGTGGTAAATTATTTGACGTTCAAAAAATGAAGCTTGTAACTTTTTACTTTGAATAAAATTATTTGATTTTCATTTTTGATTTTGACTATCTTCTCATGCAAAGTTAAATATTGACGATCGAGCCAAAGTACTAAATGATTATAAGAACAAAAATGGAGCCACTGACGCCGGTACCCGTATTCGAAATTATAACAGTTTACTACACCCATACACAACAACACATTTTATTTGAAAAATAATTGTTTTAGCTTTTTTATAAAACCTTATAACATAAGTATACGATATTCATTTGCATATTATTATTTTGTCATCATACTGAAACATATTTAAACCTATACATATATTAATACGCAAAGCAAATACTTTGTACCCCTTTTGAAAAAAATTACGCGGATGGAAAAGCATGAAACTTGGCACACCTATAGTTTATATAGCGAAGACGGCAAAATGATAATATTTTTTTAATATGTATATTAACATATTTTTTAAGCATAATATGTTAAATTAATAAAATTAATATTACACACACTTTCAAGGTTTGATATCCACGTTTATATAAAGTGACATATAGGTTGCTAGGCAACGCGTTGTTAACGCGTCAACAGTGACACAGTTATCAAATTAAAATAATCATATTAAATTAAAATAATAGAAACAGGTTAATATGTAACTTATTTATTTAGCAACTTTAAATAGTAGAGGAGAATTATTGAAATAGCAAATAGTTGTTTTATATATCTTTTCGTATTTATCACTCGCTTCCAGTTTATTACATTCGTCTATGGATTTTATTATGTCACTTGTCCTTTTATCATTACCTGCGTATTTGATTACGTTATGTTTAATGTATCCATTTTCGTCACACAAATCTAAGGTAGTTCCGAGGCAGTAAATATATTCTCTCATAGATTGTGTATCTTCGAATTCAGTGGAAAGAAATTTGTCTAACGTATTCACTGGTAAGCTCAATTTTTCGGTACAATAAACAGATGCCTTGATTGCTTCTTCAGCAAGTTCTTTAGAAACTTTAACGAATAGCTGGAAAAAATATTTAAAAATAATTAATAATAGTTATACATAAAGGAGTTTTTTCAATAAGTAATTAGAATTACACATACAATTGAATCATACCTTAGCATTTTTTTGCATTGTATATAATAAATGGAACAGAAATAATTATAGACATGAATCTATAATGGTGCTATTGTGGTGCAGTGGTACAGCGTCTGATTGTGAGAGTGGTGTCCAGAAAAGGGAATGGAACATTTTTAAATTATTTTTTTTCTCCAGTTTGGTAAAACAAAAAGAAGCGCTTTGCATGTGGCTGAATCTCAACTAATCTCTAATTCTCTGCATTGCAAAAAAGCGTGACGCTACTTTATAATAAACGAGTAATTAAGAACTGTACTGAAAAAAGAAAACTACAATAGAACCTACAGTAAATTCCGTTGAAATATTTATTTTGATTTCTACTTATTTAGAAACTTCGATAAGACCACACCTTTAAGTTTTAAAACAGCTACCTTGGAGAACAAAAGATTTTAACACTATAAGCTCATTCAAAACTATTCCAAAATTTATAGTTAAGGATCTTTGACAATGTTTCGGTTCAGTATTCTAATTCGACATAGACTATACTATAAAATGCTGGTACACAATATAAACACGAATAGAAAAACCTTTGACTTAACATAGGCACTTAATGAATTAACAAATATAAAGAAATACGTACACCTTTTCCTTCAACTAAGCCAATTGTTAAAAGAATCATCCAGTGTATGGAAAACATTTTTAAAATGATTTGTTTCAAGTAGTTACTCCAACAACTCTACGAAAGCACTGTAAAAACGTAATGCTCTTGTAGATACATATATACCTTTATATAGCTTCCTATTATGATTATTATCATTATGTTTGCGTTATAATAATTTAATGTACGTAGCAATTATACTCATAAAAAAATCGAATCATAAATATTTATGTGATTATTTTAAACGCATAAACACTTTTTTTGTGCCAATATATCCTAGAGAAGTATATTATAACGCCTGTCGTGGCGCAGAGGCACAGGCGTGCAGCTGTAAGCGCGACTGGTTGTGGGTTCGATTCCCACTCCAGGAAATGAAGTATTTTCATTTTCTGGGTTTGGTAACAAAGCAAAGCGCGGCGTTGAGTTTCGCCACTCAACACGCAATGCCTCAATCTGGCGGAAAGTGGGGAACGGAATTGTTGAAAGAGAATGAAGTGTGTCTTAACACTAGGTTCTCAGGTTCCCTCTGCCTACCCTGCTATGTGTGGGATACAGCGTGAAGTTAAAAAAAAAAAGAAAAGTATATCATTCTACTGTACAGAGTGTATCACGATTCACGAATCGGGGGTGGCCCACGGATGGCAACTCAGTATAACCCATGAATATGTACTTTCAGCAAGCGGTGAAAAAAATGATATTGTTATGTCATCCGAGCAAACACAGAGAATAGATTTTCTCAACATTACGTTTTCATAAAAAAAATTATATATTTTATTGTTATTTCAATTTTTATAAATAGGAAAAATAGTAGTTTTTATAAATAGTAAAGTAGTTTCAAGATACGTTCCGCTTACCCTTTAAAGCTGTATTGAGGAAAATCACGAGAATAAACTCATTTTTTAAAAACTATTATATAGTTATACAACCTGTATACAAATATCATTCTTGTGCCAAGGATTTTTAATGAGGAATAGTGTTAGACGTTGCGCACGGGGATTAACCGACTTATTGAAAAATCACTTGTTAACTGAAGATTTTATTTTTGTTTTTTGATCGCAGTGAGCGATGGTTGACGCGGCGGAGCTCTATGAGCCTCTACTATATTATAAATTAAATGTTGATACCGTGGGCAAGTCATTTTCTTGTGTTGAATAATTGACGCTAAAAGACGTCTGACGCTGGAAGTCGTGGCGGTGGCGGTGATTACTGTTTTCTGTCTTGCCGAGTGAAGTGAGCAATGGAAAAAAACGCACAATACAATAGATATATTCCTCTTTATAAGAAGTTTTTTTTAGCTCTAGTATTGATTATGGCTACAATAACGAGGTGTGCAATCAATTCACACATATATCATTGAAATACACAGCAACTAAGTAATCATTTACTGATAAGCTTCGTGCTTGTTAATTTGCTTGTCAATTTAAACAATAGAAAAATGTCATAGGTATAACGCCTCGTCACGCCTCGAACGACTTAATTTTAAAACAAGTAGTTATATTTCTAAATTCTTTTCTGCTTACTGTACCATTGCATATAAACTATAAAGAAAAATTGTAATTTCGTGAAAAGGGTCGCAAGGGTCCATCGCGATCGCGTGTTTGTAGCAGTGAAAACGAAGTCGGTGAAATTGCAACTACATGACGCCTGTCGTGGCGCAGAGGCATAAGCGTGCGGCTGTAAAAGCGACAAGTTGTGGGTTCGATTCCCACTCCAGGAAATGTAAAAGTTTAGTATTTTCGTTTCCTGGATTTGGTAACACAAGGTAATGCGCGGCGTTGTGTTCCGCCACTCAGCACGCAATGCCCCAATTCGGCGGTAAGTGGAGAACGGAGTGTCTTAGCACTAGGTTCTCAGGTTCCCTCTATCTACCCTGCTATAGGCGGGATACAGCGTGAAGCTAAAAAAAACTCTCATGGAGTCGTCGCGATAACGCGACACACCAGCAGTTGCTCCTACCACAGTAGTGGCGAAGACATCAAAGGTCAAAAGGCTGACCCGGAACGCTACGAGGGCAACGAAAAAGGCATTGTGGAGTATTATTTGAAGATGGCCGTAAAAGATAGGAAAGAGGCGGTCATGTCGTCTATTATATCGGTTATACCTTCTATATCCCAAACTCCTTCTCCTCTGATGGCCACATAAAATTCCTTTAAAATAGCAGTTTCGCTTGTAAATTGTATTAGATAATATAAGTGAGTGTAATGTTATGTGTTATTAGTCATAGTAAATATTAAGTAATACTAATTTATTGATTAAAAGTGGGCAACTAAAATATTTGGACTTCATGAAATCGTCGAGCATATCATGAAACTATACGTTTTCCGCTACGATTAACTAAACGCGTGTCTACTTCATGAAAGCGTCGAATAAACGAAATTATAAAATAATTACATGATTTACCGTTACAGGTACTGAGGTCGTTTTTTTAAAAATCAACATGGCGGCTGTTAGTAACAAAATTAAAGCTGTACTCATTTTTTTTCTAAATGAGGTAGAAATTATTCGTTGATTTTGAATAAAAAACGTTGCTCATGACAGGCACTGAATTTATATTTTATTTAAATTCATTTTAATTTTTATTTAGCTTTTAGTTATACTTCAAAGTAGAGTGACCATGGAGAAGAAATCAATATACTTAGTATTAACGAAAATAATAAATATAACAAATAATAATATAAAATATAGGTTTAAATACTATAGGATCAGTTAATATAAAAAAGATTAATCTAAAGTAGCTTGACCACCTAAAACTTCTTCACACAGTAGTATAAATGAGCACTACGACATAATTTTTTTAGATTAGGTTAGGTTAAGGTTAGACTTTTTTTAAATTTAATTAGTGCTTTAGAAGTTTCAACTTCGTTTTTAAATAAAACATTGTAGAATATTAATTATGAGTACGTATTTCCTATATCAGTACTATTGTCCCCGTTGACGCGTTAACAACGCGTTGCCTATGAACTTTTCATTATTTAAAAAAAATATTATAATTGTGCACTCCTTCGCTATATAAACTATAAGTGTGCCAAGTTTCATGCTTCCCCGTCCTCGTAATGTTTGTAAAAGAGGTCCAAAGTGTTTGCTTCACGTATATGATGATGGATTTAAAAATAAATATTATTTTTACACCTTATTTTACGATATAGTCAACGACGTTGACGATTTAACGATATGGAAAAATGTAGTTAATCATTTCATGAAATGCGACCATTTCACGATATGTTCAATGATTTCATGAAATCGTCTATTCAACGATATGACCACGACATATATATTTCAAATAGCTAAATGCTTTTCTACAATTAAAATGGCGTGTAAAATTACGTATTGTGCTTCCTCAAAAAGAATGAAGCACTATCATTAGATGCTAAATTAAATAGGGATGTGGCGTTATCAAAACTACCTACTGGAATAGCGAAGTGACGGCAGCCAAAGTACTTAATGATTGTAAGATTCTGCATTCGAAAACTGCAAATGGTACTACATTAAATACAAAACAGTTTAAAAAAAAAAAAAAAAAAACTTTCTTGTTTATTTATTTTATAAAACATTTGTTTACATATTTTTTATTTGGTTATTATACAGAAATATACTTACCATATTGACTTTATGTTTTGCCATTACACTGAGTACGTGTAACCTATTATAAATATAAAGAATGAAAATTGTGCGTGCGACTGTAAACGCGAGAGGTGGAGAGGGGTGCGATTTCCATTCCAGAAAGTGAAAATATTGAAAAATATTTAGTATTTTCATTTCCACGCTTTGGTAACAAGTTAAAGCGCGGCGTTAAGTTCCGCCATTCAAAATTTAATTTCGCAAATCGGTGAAAAGTGGGGAATGGAAATGTTAAAAGAGAACGGAGTGTCTTAAAACTAGGTTCTCTGATTCGTACGCTGCTATGAGAAGCTAAAAAGAAATTTAAAAAAAATCACATATCGTGTAGAGTAGAAACAATGGAAAAATTAAAGAAACAGTTTAATGCCTTTACAACGCCTCAGTATGTATAGAAAAATTGACAATAATTTAAAAGTAAAAACTTTTTTTTTTATAACATGATAGAGAATAATATTTATATAATTTTGTCAAACATTTTGCTATACTTTATACAGTACAGGAGATTTATCAAAATAGCAAAGACTTATTTTATATAGCTTTTCGTATTTATCACTTGCATCCAGTTTGTTACATTCGTCTATGGTTTTTATCATGTCACTTTTTCTTTTATGGTCACCTGCAAATCTAGATTTTTTTTTTTTTTTTTTTATATGGATAACGGATGGCAAACGAGCAGAAGGACCACCTGATGGTAAGTGGATACCTTCGCCCATGAACATCTACAACACCAGAGATGTTGTAGATGCGTTGCCAACCTAGAGGATACAGATGGAAGAGGAGGACATTGTAGTATTCCGTTCTCGGAACCACCACATTTTGGGGAAAGGATGGGTGGGAATGGGAAAACCTGGCTTACATGCCATCGAACCGGAACACATTATAAGATATTTGGCGGTTCGTCTTTGACATGATAGTGGTCGCGAGCCAGACGGAGGACGAACCTCCTACCACCAAAAAATAGGCTATGTTTAAGACTTCCATCTTCTTCGCACACATCTAACTTAGTACTGAGGCAATAAATGTATTCTCTCATAGACTGTGTATCTTCGAAATTAGTAGAAAGAAATGTCTCTATTGTGTTCGCTGGTAAACCCATTTTTTCTGTACACGCAACAGATGCCTTCATGGCTTCATTAGCAAGTTCTTGAGAAATTTTGATGTATATCTGTGAAAATAATATTTTGAAATAATTAGGAATAGTAATAAATAAAGGATATTCTTCAATAACTAATTGAAAATATACATTCTGCTTTTGTTTTAAAATTAAACGGGCTTCAATTGCTTCTTATTTTTTGCAATTATATTCAGTAAATTGAAGAATTTATAAAAGATACGAAATTTATATAGAGACTTTAAGCATGGACGATGATCAGCAAAGGAATTTCCTTAACTTAAACATAATTAAGTAATAATAATTTGATTATGTCTCAGTTATACTCATATTTCCGCCCCGGTAAGACGAAAAGCGGAGTTAAATTCCGCCACTCAAGTTGCAATGTTTTGATTTTGGGTGGAAAATACTTCGTTTTCCGCAGTGTCTTTATCAGTAAGAACGAACAACCAACAAAATAAAGGTTCAGACGTTCATTTTGTTGGTTGTTCAAAAGACAGATATTGTAAATAGATATTGTACTGAAGAAAGAAAACTTAAAATATTAGAATCTATATTGAATTCCACTCAAATATTTGTTTTACTTTCACTTTTATAGAAATTTCGAAAAGACTACCAGTATCAGTATAAAAAGATAGAACGAGGAGAGAAGTGAAATGAGAGTGACTCATCACAATATAGGAAATATATAACTACTATAAAATGTCTACAATTAATATATAAGTGATAAATAAATATAAAGTAATACTTACTCCTCTTCCTTCAACTAAACCAATTGACAAAAGAATCATCCAGTGTATCGAAAACATTTTTAAAATTCTTTGTTCCAAATAATGACTTCTACAACTCTACGTAAACACTACAAAAACGTAATACTATTGAAGTTACATATATATAGCCTGTTATTTTGCTAATTAGCATATATTTGCTTTATAACAGATTAAGTAAAGCAATGACTTAAGTTATTATAATAAAAAACATTGATCATTTATAGATTTTTTTTATCTATAACACATACACATATTATTGATGTTAATCAGAAGATTTTGAAAAGAGAAACATGTTTATTTATAGTAAAATGCATAATTTTTTAAGATAAAATTTAGGGTTTTTGGAATAACTACAATAAACTTTTGCTAACAACGACGAAAGAAAAGCAGCGATCCAAATATTTTTACTTAGCAGAACACATTACTTAGCATATGTTGCAAAAAGTATATATCTGTAGTCATAATTCAGCTAAAAAGTGTAAAAGACAATTAAAACAATGAGACATACTCGTACATAATTCATTGTAACCAAATAATCAATCACAATTCCACTACATGACCTTTAATATTTAAATTTAAATTTGAATAAACACGTTGTTCACTTCACTACTATAATAGTTAGTGAAATTGCATAGATTATAAATAAATGCGAGAGATATAAAAAAAATTAAAGGCCTGTGATGGCGCAGAGGCACAAGCGTGCGACTGTACGCAACAGGTTAGGCGTTCGATCCCCACTTTAGGAAATGAAAATATTAAATAATATTTAGAATTTTCATTCCCTAGCTCTGGTAAAAAGGCAAAGCGCGGCGTTGAGTTCCGCCACTTAGCGTGCAATGCCACATTTCGGCGGAAAGTGGTGAACCAAAATGTCAAAAAAGAACAGAGTGTCTTAACACTAGGTTCTCTGGTTACCAAATATAAACAAATTTAAATTATGAATCTATTAAATGATATTCTTATACCAACGTAATACGTACGCAAAAATATACCTACATAGTACGTATTCTTTATCAAATAGCAAAGAAATTTGGCACGTAGGTTCCTTATGGATTGCAAGAGAGCTCTAAGAGAGGAGCTCTCAAAATTCTTATGAAAATGGGAAAAACGGGTTGTTAGGTTTTATAATTCACGCAAACGAAATCGCTTATTATTTTGCATTTCGAAATCTTTCTAGCTTTTTCATGTTATTACTTTCTTTATTCGATAGCATATGGTACATTTATACACATTTTTTTTGTTTTCAGGAGAAAACAACTGAAGACATACTGAATGAGGACGGACACGGGGGACTGAAATGAAATATGGAAGATTTAAAATTGCCACACAACACGAAGATTTTGTAGACAATGAAAAAAATATATACTTAATATATTTATTATACTTATTTTATTACATACATATACAGTCTTAAACAATATCTTGCTTCAAGTAGAACATACGAACATGACTAAGTGAGAAGTGTATATTTTTAATACAAACACAGATAAAATATGTATACAATTTTCGTCATCATCACAAGCCTCTTATTATATCTTAAACAGTAAAGGAGATTTACTGAGATAACAAGTGCATACTTTATATGCCATTTCGTATTTATCAATCGCATCCACTTTGTTACATTCATCTATGGTTTTTATCACGTCATTCCTCCTTTTATCGTTACCTGCGTATTTTGCTAGGGTATGTATAAGACTTCCATCTTCTTGGTTCACACCTACGGTAATACCGAGGCAGTAAATATATTCTCTCATAGATTGTGAATCTTCGAAATTAAATGAAAGGAATTTGTCTAACATGTTCACTGGTAAGCCCAATTTTTCTGAACACTCAACAGATGCCTTGATGGCTTCCTCGGCAAATTGTTGAGTAACTTTGAGGAACGTCTGAAATATATTTTAAAATAATTAGGAATAGAATTATAAATAATACAAGAATGGTTTTCTATATATTCTGAGAATTAATTATAATTAAATAATTCGGCTAATTTCACCAATCGACATGCATTGTTCTTGATTTTGCTTGAAAGTGAAGAATGCAGTGTACGAGATTATATCTACCTCACTATGCGTGTACAAGCATTTAGCTGTTGTAATATGGATACTTAACTAGATACTGCTTCATATTCCTTAGCTATTGTAGTATCGGTATACATGTTGTCAGATATTGTAAATGCGTAATGGGACACTGATATTTGAGGTAAGATAATCTATTAAGGGACTCCTGTTAAGAAGTTCTATAACAAAAGCCTAAGGATTCTGAAGTGATGTAATTTCTTGGTGGATTGTGAAAATACAAAAAATATCGCCATTTGAAATATTTGAGGGCATCATAATTATACAGGTACAGCTAAATGACTTATAGTGCATTTAGAGACTTGTCCATAAAATTGTTAATTTCTTAACCGAATGAATTTTTTTGGACAAACCTTGGAGCAAAATATAAAGGAGATTTTTTAATTTTTAATTATTTATTAATAATTTAGTCATTCTAGTAATAGATTTGTCTGTTTAAAATTCTATAGCGTAATTTATGTTAGAGTATATAAAGATACCGTAATCATAATATTTTTTTTATTATAAAATCAAATGCATAACTTTTAAATAAGTAGAGATTATTATTTATGTTATATGTATTCTTAACAAATTACTGCAAAAATCATTCAGATATGAGGGATCCTAAGTTTCAACGTTTTTAAGGCCCCAGTGACTGCACTACTAGTCGTACTGATTCTGACAATCTGACAATTACAAGGAGGAATTTCGTTTATTAATTTGAAAAAAAAACGTGTAGCTATTCTGATGCATATATATCAACTTTTTTAAATGAATTCTGCTCACCAAAATGTATGTATATTGATATTATCACTCACAGTCACAAAAAATATTTACCTTACAGATTTTAAAATTGGTATTAAAATACTAATAAGTAAGCAATATTTTTGTACTTATAAATAACAATATTACAGAAATAACAATATTTAAGAGGAAGAAATATAAGAAAGGGAAAAGAAACGAGAGGTACGGAGTAGAGACTTTGTGTGTACAAACTATAAGATTAGTGAAATATATACTTTTGTACATTTATTAATCTACTTTGTCTCAATTTGATGCGCTCGAGTATTTTTTTACTATATATTTTGGCTGCCTTAAACGCACGTCCCTAGTTGAAGGGCTAATTCGTGGTAGAGGTATTTGAAAGGGCGTAAGGTTCCTTAAGGCATCAGAGTCCTGGACCTTCTGCGCGGCTGATAGAAAAAAAATCGACGCCTTCGAAATGTGGTGCTGGAGGAGAATGTTCCGCAAACCGTGGACAGCAAAGAGAATAAACACATCTATTCTCCACCAGCTTAAGATCCAAACAAGACTATCCACAACATGTTACCAAAGAGTACCACAACATGTTACATGGCGAAGGCCTTCGATCGTGTGTGGCACAGGGCGCTCCTCGCAAAACTTCCATCGTATGGGCTTCCCGAGAATTTATGTAAGTGGGTCGCCAGCTTTCTCACTGGGCGTAGCATCAAAGTCGTTGTCGACGGTTTTTGGTCCGATCACATGCCCGTGAACGCTGGCGTTGCCCAGGGCTGTGTGCAGTCCCCTACGCTATTTCTTCTGCATATCAATGACATGTTGGTGGACTCTAACATGCATTGCTATGCAGATGATAGTACGGTGGACGCTGTATACTCCGGCCGCGCAGGTCTTTCTCGGGAAAACGTTGACGAGTGCCGAAAAAAACTTGTGTCTTCTGTTGAGGCATCCCTCGGGAATGTCTCTTCATGGGCTGAAAGGAACCTTGTTCAATTCAACCCCTTGAAGACACAAGTTTGCGCGTTGACCACCAAGAAAACCCCATTTGTCGTGTCACCAGTTCTCAAGAACACTCCTCTTAAAGCCGCGCCTAGTATCAGCATATTGGGCCTTAGCGTTTCGAGTGAATGCCAGTATCGTGATCATCTGGAAAGCAAGGCCAAGTTGGCCTCGAAGAAACTGGGTGTTATCGCCAGAGCGAGACAGTACTTCACGCCAAAACACCGTTTGGCCCTGTATAGCTTCATATGGAGTACTGTTCTCACCTCTGGGCTGGTGCACCCCAGTATCAGCTTGAACCATTTGATCGCATACAACGCAGAACCATTCGAATCGTTGGGGACCCGGTAATCTGTGCAGGGCTTGACACTTTGGCGTTGCGTAGAGACGTGTCCTCGATGTGCGTTCTCTATCGCATATATCACGGGGAGTGTTCTGGGGAATTGTTTGACCTGATTCCTGCCGTAGGATTTTCAAACCGCACAGTACGCCACAAGCTTAAATACCATCCACACCACCTGGATGCGTGGCACTCCAGTACTGTGCGGTTTCGAAGGAATTTCCTTCCACGTGCCACTCAACTGTGGAATTGCCTACCTGCGGCAGTTTTTCCAGGTCGATACGAAAAATGGGTACCTTCAAAAAGCGCGCCTACTCCCACCTCAAAGGCCGGCAATGCACCTGTAGCTCCTCTGGTGTTACACGGGGCCGTGGGCGGCGGGGATCACTTACCATCAGGTGACCCGAACGCTCGTTTGCCTTGTCCTTTCCATAAAAAAAAAAAAAACAGTACTGTCTTACTTTGGCCACATAGCACGGAAACAGCCGGATAGTTTTGATAAACTAATTATGATGGGCAAAGTAGATGGAAAAAGACCTAGGGGCTGAACATCTGCCCGATGGCCTAATACCGTAAGAAACATCTTAGTCATCCCGGTGACCGAAGCTCTAAGGAAAGCGTCAGACAGAGTGGCATGGAAACAGCTTGCCAAAATGGCCACGACCACATATCAGAACGGACACGACCTCCAGAAATGAAGAAACCGACCAAGAAGAAGAAGAAGAAGGTTCCTTAAGTTAATATGCCGCGGTCGAATGAATCCCGAAATCTCCTATTGGGCTTCCCTTTTATATACTATATTTCATAATCAATGCAAAATAATACTTACTCTCCCTTCAACTAAACCAACCAACAGAAGAATCCAGTGTATCGAACTCATTTTTGAAACACTTGCTTGAAGAGGTTACTTTTACAACTTACAAAAACAAGCTACAACTTAAAAGTACAAGAACGGAATGATCTTGCAGGTATATATATACCTCTATTACATATAACATACGTAACGTAAAATTTTTTACTTATAAAAAATAAGGATAAAATTCATAAATATTTATATGCTATTTTTAGACAAGGTAGAAATAATATATTATAAATATAAAAAATATATTTAAGAAAATATATTTAAAAATAATAAGTTTAAAATTATAAAATATTATATCTTCACCTGTCGTGGCGCAGAGGCACAAGCGTGCGACTACAAACGCGATAGGTTGTGGGTTCGACTCCCACTCCAGGAAATGGAATTTTTCATTTCATGGGTTTGGTAACAAGGCAAAGCGTGGCGTTAAATTCCGTCACTCAGCACGCAATGCCTCAATTCGGCGGAAAGTGGGGAACGGAGTGTCTTAACACTAGGTTCCCTCTGCCTACCCTGCTATATGCAGGATACAGCGTGAAGTTATGTATGTATGTATATATATTCACCAATTAAAAATCCATTTTACACAATAAGGTACTTTTGAACAATATTATTTTAGTACAATTTATGATCACTTGGTTTTTATCATAAAACAATACGGATGAAAAGATATTAGCTATGTAATAAACAAAACCTTTTTCTAAATTTTGTTCTCGCCATGGTGATACAGCTTGATGCTTGACTATATAAGGTGAATCAAATGCATGCCTAAACTTTGCCCACCTTACTCGATGCGGGAGGTACTTAGTTGTTTTCCGGATGCCAGTTTACGAACTTGTTGAATGTACTTTTGACTAATTATTCCAATACAGATTGCATATAGAATATAACTAAGGTCAGGCAGTTGTTACATAATAAGGTACTGTAAAATAACTAAATCAATTCAGATTATATATGCAAGAATATACTTTGGGTATACAAGGTTATATATTTAAGCTTTGATTTGAAATGATGATTGCAAATTTATTTATAAATAGTAAGCATTAATTATTAAAAACAATAAGGATTTAACGCTGACATAAAAATAAAAATAAAAGAAAGTTTCCAAACCAAACCACTATATATTTTTAATATACATTAAATACATAGAAAAATCACACTTTAAACTGTAATCCAGAATTTTCACGGAAACATACGACATTGTTGTAGACTGTTTCATATTTATCGCTGTATTTGGCTTTATTGCATTCGTCAATAACGCTTTCTACTTTGCTCTTGTGTTCTCCAACCACACTGCCTAATTTTTCTTTGTTTAAGTTTCCATCGTCGTTAACGTAACCGGCAGTGGTTCCGAGACAGTACATATATTGTCTGACGGAATCCGAGTCTTTTAGTTCACCGGCAAAAAACTTTGGCAAGATGTTCAGTGTGTCCAAGCCTAGTTTATCTGAGCAGTCTGCCGAAGCTTTTATAATATCGGGAACAAATTCTTTAGGAATGTCGTACATCTAAAAACATAAAAATATGTACATATATCAATTTTTTTAAGAAATAAAACAGTACTTAATAGATTTTTTTTAACTTCACGCTGTATCCCGCATATAGCAAGGTAGGCTGAGGGAACATGAGAACCTAGTGTTAAGACACTCCGTTCCCCGTTTATTTAAGTTTCAATAATTTTTTTTTCGTTTTACATTTTTTTGTTGCGTAGCAGAGAGAACCCAGTGTCAAAACACTAGATTCCCTACTTTAAGAAATCGAGACATGGCATGTATTTCATAACTTGAGCGAGCGAAAAAATCAAAATAAATTTAATATCAACAATCGCGGTTGCAATCACCGTACAATATCCTATGTGCATCATGGGATTTTTAATGGCTTAAAAAATTATTGTAGAACACTTTTTTCTGATAATACGTTTTTCAGTTCACCCGCATAGGAGAGAGATTGACAGAGAACACACTGTCAAGACACTCTGTTATCTACAGTTGAGTGGCAGATAATATTTTTTAAAACATTTAAAATTATGAAAAAAAAAGTATACAAAAATATTATATAATATACTTCATTCGCAGCGATGTAACACAAAAATAAATTATGCTAAATGAACATATTTAGCAACATTTATTATAATATGAAAATTTTTAAAACTTACCTTTCTGCTCGGCATTGCGGCAACGACGGCCATAGTCAAAAATACGAAAGATAACACTGCTTTCATTTTTATGTTTATTATTAGATAATATACAAGTAACAACTGCAGCTTATGGAAAATGAATACACAAATGCATACGGTACCTCTTTATATATGCGTTGGAAAATGTATAGGAGGTTCTATATATGGTAATTAGCAATATATCATACAAAAATGAATATTTTGCTTAATTTTACAAAGATTTATTATTAGTTTTTCTTGTTTTCACCAATATAATTAGTAATATTGCAATTCAAAACTCAATTTAAAAATTGCTATAATATATTGAGTGTGAGATATTATTACGTTAATAACTTTAATACATTAATATGTATCTAAAAATGTGTTTCATTTTCTTTTATATCTTAATAAATTTGAGGGAAAATAGGATACATACCTATTAATGGAATACAATGTCTTGGATGCCATAGCCTGATAATCTTCCTATGTAATTTTTTTTTCTTTTATATAATCGTCTATCTACCCTTCTTTATTTTTTTTTTATTTTTTTTAACGTGAGGAAATCCTTTACAGATACCCGCCCGATCGGGGACTCGGGACGAGTTATGTGGGACTCCAGACGGTGTAAAGGGCCGAACGTATACCCACTAAAACCTCACGGTGCTCCTTCTCTACCGCCACTGGCCGAGGCCCACGGGAACTGGCCCAATCATCCGTGGATCGTCTATCTACCCTAATAAGCATATTAATAATTAAATAGATTGAATTATGGTTTTATGATGAAGCCTGTCGTGGTATGTGTGAGTTCCGCCACTCACCACGCAATGCCTTTAATATTCAGCGGAAAGTGAGGAACGGAAATGTTAAAAGAGAACGGAGTGTCTTAAAACTAGATTGTCTAGTTCCCTCAGCTTACTCTGCTATGTGCGAAATACAAAATTAAAAAAAAAATGTTTTTATGAATTATATATCATGTAAAAACGACAAAACTTTCCCTCATATCATGCACAACTTTAGTTATAGTCGCATTTCCTTATTTGTTATAATTTTGTTTCCCTTATCTATTACAGTCCTACATAACGTATGCCAGTCTCTAAATCTACAATACCTATGTTACACCCAGCTTGTACAAACAGACAGAGACCAACAATCAGAGAATAAATATTAAAAAAAATGATATATTAGTATTTTATTCTTATTTATTTATCATCCTAAATATATTTTTTAAGAATGTTAAATTAAAAAAAAACGCTTGACTGTTTTATTTGTTACAATTATTTGATAGGCTAGAGATTAATTACTAAATCCTAGTATGAAATTAGATTATCATATTAGTCATTTATCCAGACAGTAAGTTTTCTTAAGTTCTTTTTTAATTTATCATAATCAAGGCCACTAGCCACTTAAACAACAACTACCTTTAATTAAAAAAAATGATATAAATAGTTTATGATAACGGGTTACATGAAAAACATGAAGGAAACGAAAAAAAAAATTATATGCAAATGTGTACACAAATGATCTTTCCGTTTCCGTTGTGAGCAAGGTGCGTAAATCTGACTAACGCAGGCCTTGATAACCAAAACAGATACGTTTAGCCATTTTTATTTATTTAGTTAGACAGAGACAGGAGCTTGGAGTGCAGTTGAGTGTTTGTGCATAAAACGATGCCCTTCATACCTAGTCTTGGGGTGCATGCCCCGAGCACTACTCCAAGCTCCTTACCCTGCAATTGCGATGTACCACCTGACAGCTGTTCGTTGAATTCATGGAATGCTAAGGAGTTTTTTTCTCTTGTAAGTGTCATGACTACATGATCCGTCGTCTCCATCAACAAAGTATGATGACGTACTATAGATATGATGACGAAATGATTTGTCCTTAAATAAATATAAATTGCGTATATTTATAAAAACATTTTACTAAATTTATACATATTTTTTCATTTGCCTTCCTTTAAATTACCTTACCGGTAGGTAAATTTACCTTACCGGTTGGTAAGGTAATTTTAATAGTAAGGTAATTTTAATATTTAAGGTAAATTATTATAATAAATTAAATATTTGTAGGTGATTAACTCGATAGTTAAGTGTTGAAATATTATAAGCTTAATTTATACAACAGTGACTGATTAGTCACAGTAATTTTGCTATTTTCTACTGTTCATGCATTTAGGGGAAATACTCGCGGATGTCGCGGAACCCATAAGCTTACATAAATAGGTCATAAAAAAGTTTACTAAGAGCAAGCGTGACACATAGCAATCTTGAAAGATACAGTTTATTTGATACATAAAAAGTCATAAACATAAAAAGTCATAGTCACATATTGCAAAATTAATGAACATATTCTTTAATAGAAATCTATATTTTAACACGTTTTACTGGATTTACTTAGCCTAGGGGACACGTTAGAAATTTATTAATTTGGCCAAATAAATAAAAATAGACCTGTTGCGGATTACCGGCTCAATCAAACATCACACCTATAGTTTATAGTTATACGTATGTTTAAAAGGTAAAAGTACATCTTGGTAATTTCTATAAATATAATTACTTAATTTTTTATCGTGAGGAAATCCTAGTATTCTGTAACTCCGGTTGTGGGCCTCCTCGAAGATCTGCTCGGAGTAGCGTGCGAGAGCAACATGGGCGCGCTTACACGGGCCAGGAATCTAGGCGATCAGCTTCCTCAAGTTGACCGCCTTGTTGAAAATTACCCTATGATAAGCAATGACAATTTAATTGCTGTAATTCCGTAATCCATTTAAACTCTTTATTTATAATACCACATTATATAGGCTGTGGATTCAACTTAACCTTGATTAAGAAATAAAAATAAGTTAATAAAAACTAAGCAAGAAACAGTAGTCATGTGCTCAGGTTTGGTGGAAACTCATAAATTATAATTCATTATTATAATATTTTTTTGAAATAAAATATTTAATTAATTGTAGAATAATCTTATTATAATAAAATTGAATAATATTATAAGCACATGATTTTTTCATAATCCGTACACTAAGGCAGTGCGTTTCTTGTAACTAGTAATGTGCTTCCAATGCATATTTACAACCGAAAAAAAATGTCTTTTTCATATAAATTTTAATTGTGTCAATTTTCATACTCATCTATTCGTTAATTTTCGTAAAACTGTATTCAAAATTTATCAGTATGGCATGCATAGGCATGCATGCCATATGCACAGTGAGGTTGATCATCGATATGCTTTTTAATGATTTTTGCTATACGCTTTCACTATATTAACTCACAGGCGTGGATAAATTAGAGATCAAGATAACTCAAATAACAAAGCCTTAATTGCATATCTAGAAGCAAGTATTTTTGATTTTTTTTATAAAACCCAAGTTTTTCTTAAATTTTCTGAATATAAAATTAATTTCAATTAAAATAGACACGTATAGTTACGAAAAATTGCACAACTACAATTTAGTTTAGGATTACTTTCGAATAATGCACATCAATATATAATAAACCATATGAAAAGAGGAAAAGGACGGTACTCAAAATTTGCATTAGAATATTTATTTTATTTTATTCATCAAATCGCAAATATCTTATTTATGTTTTATTTAAGCAAAGAAGCTTGGTATATAGATGGTATTACTGCTATGGTAGATATATGATATTCGAACAATAACTTTAAAATTTAAAGTAACCTCTTAAATGTACAATACACCTTGAAATGCATACTTGAAATTAAAATACATGTACAATCTTAAAATACAAACAAAAAAACATGAAAATATATTATAATATGTAATTTTAATATTATTAAATTTGATTCATTATTGTTACCACAACTTAATTAGTAGCAAAAACAAAAGCCTACAATATAAATACACATACATGCTGTAATTCCTTCATTATTTTAATCACACTGTCTCAACAACTACATTGGTTTTCAATAATAACAAAATGAATTCGTTGTGGTGTTTCCTGTTTTTGGCCATCGCCTTAGTTGAAGGAAAAGCTGTAAGTATGCTTTGTAATTTATTATCTATTTTTTTATATTAGATATTTATTATATTTTCATATATTTTCTGCGTATTCTCACAATAAAATTGTATGTTAGGTGGCGAAATTAAATTATGTAATCCCGTCCGACCAAATTTAGACCAAATGCATTCAAAATTCAAGTGAAATTTGAAACTAGACGTTTGATTTATAAAACGACATATTTATATATTAATGTATATATACATAGATAATATTTTCTTTTAGTAACCAATTTATTTATCTATTTATCTATTTCCGTTTGGGAGAATGTTTAAATTATTTTCTTTTCTCCTTTCTGGCAAAACGCAATGTGTCGAATTCGGGCGAAAAGCTAAGAATGGAGTGTCTTAATATTAGATACTCCTTCTCTCTGACAACCCCTCTTCCTGAATAAAGTGTAAACTTGAAATATATTAAGCTGCTGCTTGAGTTAAAAGTATTTTCAGACTTGAATTGTAAGAAAAATAATAAAAAAGATGAAGTGAAGAATTTATTTATAATTTATGAACATATAAATATATAAAAATCATAAAGAGGAATGGTCTTAACAGACTCGCTCCTTTACTTCATTACTACATTAATATGATATAATTAACATATATTAACATTATTAATAATAACGCCTGTCGTGGTACAGAGGCACAAACGTGCGACTGTAAGCACGACAGGTTGTGGGTTCGATTCCCACTCCAGGAAATGTTCGTATTTTCATTTCCTGGGCTTGGTAACAAGGCAAAAGCGCGGCGTTGAGTTCCGCCACTCAACACGAAATGCCTCAATTTGGCGGAAAGTGGGGACCGGAATTGTTGTAAGAGAACGGAGCGTCTTAACACTAGGTTTTCAGGTTCCCTCTGCCTACCCTGCTATGTGTGGGATACAGCGTGAAGTTAAAAAAAAATTAATAGTAGTATTACTTGTAATACTTATTTTTAAAATGTTTTTTTTAATCATAAATAAAAATATAAGATTGTTCTTAGTGTGTAATATATGAAATAAAAAATATGAACATATTTCTGTCTATTTATACACGTGTGGATTTTGCAATTTCATGTGTAAATTACAATTTTGGACATGTCCGATGTTTTTAGCGCATTGAAGTATATACATTCTTATATTATTTCGTAGCTAGCGAAATTTGATAAGCGTCAGTAATTAAAGAATATCAAAAAATATATGTGGTTATTAATATTATTTTGTCTATTCATACATTTGTGGATTTAGCATTTTCACGTGTAAATTACAATTTTGGACATGTCGGATGTTTTTAGCGTATTGAAGTATATATATTTATATATTATTTCGTAGCTAGCGAAATTTGATTAGCGTCAGTAATTAAAGAATATCAAAAAATATATGTGGCTATTACTTTGTTATTTATTATTTATTTATTTTATTTACTCACACATTAAAAGACAACATATGAAGAAATAAGGAAAGTTAGATAATAAAAGAATCGATTGACGAATTAATCATTACAATCGGTCTACGCGTTTAATCTCTACAACGCCACATAGGACAAAACAGACATTTTTTTTGACAAGTAGCTTGGTCGTGATATGTTTTATATTAGTTCATTCTACAGACCCTGTTTACGGTTTGCCTTAGGAACGGAAATGTCATTTTACATAAAAGTTAATGTCAAATCAATAGTTGTGTGTGTAATTTTGTTTTATTAATTTAATCTATTTCTCAGTAATATATTACTAAAAATAACGTTTTCTGCATTTCTTCTCCATGTACATTATATGTATGCGAATTTTTATAGTCCTCCGTCCACGTAGTTTTCATAAAAAGAGATCCAAAGTTTCCCTTCAGTTTTCCTTCACGTACTAATTAATGATTTAAATTATTTTGCTTTTATAAAACATGTTATCCGTTTTTCAGGTTCTCTACACTGTTCCTAAACAGTACGTTGAGGTTATTTTAAAGGCTGCATCTGAGTGTATTGATAGTTCGAAAGTTGGATCTGACGCTGTGCAAAAAGTTATTGCTGCAAACCTCGAGGATTCTGAACCATTCAAGAAGTTCCTTCACTGCTTTTCTTCCAAAGCGGGATATGTAGATGACAATGGGCACTTTATTGTGGATCAAATGACTAACCTTATTGGAGATCACAAGGAGAAGTCTGCTTTTATTGATGCTCTTAACCTTTGTAACAAGATTGATGGGGGTAACGCTTATGAAACATTGTACAAGTCAGCACTCTGTTTTAGAGATAATTCACCTATATATTTCACTATCTAATTCTTTATATGATATATTAATATAACATGTAATAAATAACCATAAAGAAAAAGATTTATGTAGCAAGCGATTTCATAAATTTAAATAATTTTGAGCATCTTCTTATAAAAAACATGGATAAATTCGGCTTTGCCTGTGTGGAATATTTAAGTTCATTGAACCTTTATAAAATTTTTGTTTCATATAACATTTGTAATCATTTTCATATTGTGTGGTGTGAATAAAATTTATGAGAGAATTATTTTTTTTTTTCATGTAATACGTCATATGTAATAAATAATATTTTTTCTTCATGTAACACGTTCTTTTGAATATATATTTATGTATGAAGATATTCAAAGATCTTTTCGTTCCATAGTAACAATGAATAAAAGGATTTCATGTAAGAGTTGATATTTATTTTTATAATCAAGCACTTTATAATACTAATTGCTTCTCTTTTCTTCAATTTTTAAAACAATGTTTGATATATTTTATCACCACTACCATATAAATAGTAATACTGAGAACATGAATTCTAGAGTTAGTTAATTAAAATTGGCAATTTTACTTACCATTATAATAATATGCAAAGGTAAAAACTTTTTACAAAAGCACAATAATTATATGGAGAGAAAATGAAATTTGGAGTAGGGGAAGGGGAGGTGGTCCCGGAAACTTAAATGAAACGCAAATAAAAATTAAAATAAAGGATATTTATATCTTATTTAGTACAAAATTAGAAATTTCTTTATTTATATTAATCAAACCCTGAACTGTTTAATCACATTTTTTCACGAAAATATACTTTTTATAATAAGGTCTAATTTTTTGTTGTCAAAAAATGGCAGGTAGCCCCGGACACTTTATTCAGTGATGGCCTATCCTTTTTTGGCCTTGCAACCATCACAGTTAAAAAAATATTAGATGAACAGTCTTCACAGGCACAGTCTTGGCATTCCTGGCACGGCATTCAGAGTTTCATCAAACGTTTCTTTGCGAACAATCCATTTAGTCTCTTTTTTCTAAGAAAGATTTTGGATATTTTCCTTTAGTTTTAAATTAAAACCTTTTTAGCTTCACTATGTTGTTGTATTTCTATTTAATCTTTTTTATTGCTTCTTTTCTTCTATGTTACTTTTACTTTTTTATATGGTGAATATGGTAAAATCTCGCTTTCTTGAACTTTCGCGGCTGCGTCAATCGTTAAGTAAATTTGGTAGTACATCTTATCTACACTCGTCTCGCTGAAAACTTACATTCAATCAATACTAACTTTGCTTGTAATTGTTTCTGTCATTTGATTTTTCTTTTTTTTTTGCTCTTTCACGGGTTCTCCCCATGAATTCTGGCATAATATCTGAGTATTTCTACAACGATAGTAATAATATAGGTACTTCACCTATAATTTTACTATAGTTGCAGAAATACATAACATGCTTAAGATACTATGGTATCAATTGAAGAACTTTCAATAAATAAGCATAATGACATTAAATTGCGGTTCGAAGAAGAGTAAGAACCGTGTCCGTGGGTACCCGACAGCAGAGTCCGGAGCTACCCGCCTGTTATCATGCAATACTTTTAAACACAGTACTCCAAATGTACAAGAATTTACTAAAACAACAAAAAATATTATACTAAAGCCTTAAATTTACAAAATATAATTACTAAAACCTTGAATAGCAGACAAGTATAAAAATTTACTTATTGTACTTAATAATCATCGATAATATTGGACAGGAGCTATGATTTTTTGAGAACCGAATGAAATGAAAGAAATGAGAACTACATTTTGTTTCTACTGTAGAAAAAGTATATTTACAATAACTCTTTGTCTAAGCAATGCGTTTAGTTTCTTAGAAATTGAAGTGTCCGGGACTATACGCCGTCCGGGACCACCCGCCGTCCGGGACTACCCGCCGTCCGGGACTACCCGCCGTCCAGGACTACCCGCCGTCCAGGACTACTCACCGTTCCCCTATATATATTATATAGAAAATTAGTACAGTATTTTATATTAATACAATAAACTGAATGTTGTAAACAATATTTATTTAATTAAACTTAATTTTACCACGTAATGCCTGACGTATGTTTTGGTAATTACATATAGGTACATACGAAATATTAAGCCTTATCTGTTAATCTGAAAAATTAAAAATAGGTACAAAAATTTTTATTAACTCATAAATATATCTTATACTTAATATAATAATTTTAGCTGTGTACGACTTTTTAAATTCATTTATTGTTCATGTGAGATTTACGAAGTTAGCTTAGCATAACAGACGCTCTTAAGGACATAAGTAAAAAATGTATTATTATTTTTGTGTATTTCATAATGAAATTAATTTCACATAAGAGATCATTCGTGGCGCAGTAAAATAAAGCGTGGCTGTAGGCGCCAGTGATTGTGGGTTCAATTCTACTCGGGGGAATGATTATATTAAAAAAATATTTTTGATTTGTTCGCTCTGGTAAGTCAAAGCGCAGCGTTGAGTTTCCTCTAAAAAAGGCATGACTTAATTAATATATTAAGTAATTTATAGGCAGGTAAAAGCTACATTTAAATCCATTTACATATAAAATGAATAGCCATTTCAAGTGCAGCATTACATGTACTTGATATGTAAAATTTGGAATTTTGCAGAAAAGACAATTAAAACAAAATCGCGGAGTAACATCTACATGAAGCGTTGTGTCAGTTTTTATATAATTTTTTACTCCTCCATCCACAGCAATGGTAAAAAATGGTTCTTTTACGTATAAACATAATTATAAATCTAATTATGTAAGTACCACATTTAAATAATTGAACATTTGTTAATTTTATTGTTTTAACCATATCGCTTTAACAACAAATTATTCGGTAACACAAATTTATTAATTTTAATCACTATCTTTTATTAATCACTAGCTTTAGTGTTGTATTAGACGTGGTATGTAAATGATTTCCTTTGTTTCTTAGAATATGTATCAGCTGGACTTCTCGATCTCATCACTTAATGGTACCTTGTGATTACTCGTCTACTCGTAGTTCTGGTAATTGCAAGGTTACAGGCAAAGAAAGTCGCTGCTCTTAGAGTTCAGATGGTAGTTGCTCCTTGTGATAACTTATATTATAGTGAACTAAATATATTCTTCAAAATATGAAATACTGAATATTACTTAAGAGGAACATCTTAATACTCTATTCTAATCTTTGTACGAACTATATTCTTTTTTTGTCCTCTCACATATTAATAGTACTATTAGTAGGTATCAATTCATATATAGCCAGCCTTTGGCCTTTTTGTTTTTAAAATAGCAATCTATATTATTAAAAAGATACACTTATTCGAAAAATTGCCAGTATTATTTTAGAAGTAAAAAAAATACATAAACCGAGAAAAAGTAAAAATTGTAAAAATTGTAATAGTAAAAAGTCAAATAGTCTAAACTATCACAATAACAATCTACATTATTTTTATCGTGTTTATAAATATTATGTTTATTGTGAATATAAAAATGTTAAAATCATCAGTTTTTCTACTTTCATATTAATATATGAATAGTATACCAAAACAATATTTTTTACAATTTTTACAGGCTGATGTCAGAACACTTTAGAATACCTTACATCTCTACTAATATTATAAATGTAAATGTAAGTTTGTTTGTTCCCTTTCACGACAAAAATACTCAAGCGATTGTGCACATATTCTTAGAGATATTAAAAAGGACATAGAATACTCGTTATGTAAAAAAAATATATTTGACAGGCGTGATTATTTATCAAAAAATAATTAAAATTTAGCTACTTCAAAGCCTTCAAAATAACGCATATACGCACTATACACTATTGTATGAACTATGGACTGACAATGACCACGCAAGCGAAGCCGCGGGAATGGGATCGTTAAAAATAATATTATGATATTTTTATGCTTCTGGTAAATAAAACTGTATTATATGATTTTGTTTATGCACATATATATTTGCGTATAATAGTAATCATTTATACTTTTTATTCTTTTTGCAGAGGTGCATATAACATATGTAAACAAGTCATAACAAGTATTTGAAAAATCCATATGAAATATTGACTATATAATAAAAAATAGCGACAATGCTTTAAAGTAATCTACTTTTCCTCAAACAAACTATTACGCTTGTATAATAAGGTAGAGGCGCCTAACAAGGCCCGGGTTTTCGGAAATCCTTATAAATCTATTTAATTGATTTTGGGAAGTGTGGTATTCTGTAAGATTGTTTCTATTTAAAGAGAAAATTATTGTGGCTTGTAAATAATGTAATAGAAATTCATATAAAAATTATATTATAGGCGTTATTAGGTATTAGGGAATGTATATAAATTGTCAATTATTTATATTTTAGTTATAAATGAAGCAAATTGTAGTTTTATGCTGGTTTATAGGATCTTCGAATGAATAATTAATCTTTTTTCCATTTATAGTTCTAAGACCTTATTGTATGTGACAATGTTTTCATTACAAGATTAACATGCGCGTGTAATTCCAGTGTATCCTAAATATATTATATAATAATTAATTGGTAACGTCATATTTACCGAAGGTGTGTAATAAAAAAAACAACTTATTTTATATGCTCACAGAACTTTTCATTTCCTGGGTTTGGTAACAAGGCAAAGCGTGGCGTTGAGTAGCGCCACTCAGCACGCAATGCCTCAATTTGGCGAAAAGTGGGGAACGGAGTGTCTTAACACTAGGTTTCCTCTGCCGACCTTGCTGTATGCGGGATACAGCGTGAAGATATGTATGTATGTATATGTATAATATATATACACATATCCCTACTGATTACGCCTATTTTGTAATCTTAATAGGACTTTAGTTTGGAGACAACAATGTGGACCTTACTAGACACTTAGATATGTCTGGAAACGAAACAAAATTGAGACAAAAGAAAGCAATAATTTCAGTAACTTATCTTGTCAACTCACAATTTTAAGTCTTGTAATATTAATATAACTAAATAAATAAAGAACGGCCAGCTATATTGTGTACCCAACGCAAGACTAAAATACAATATTCAACGAAATTGAGTCACCTCAATTGCTTAACCCCGAGGTTCGACACAGAATTACTAAAAATACTTTTGAGATGAGATAATAACGATTGATCCTGCGATGTCCGTTTAGGTTTAAACCTAAGCTTAAGTATATAGTATGGAAAGTTATAAAAAGTAGGCTTTATTAGAGACCGGGCCTTATTAGGCTCCGTTACCCTATACATACAGGTACAAACTTCAATAAATAGAAACAAAAAATACGAAAATATAACGTATAAAACATTATCATCTAAAATATTACGCATATTTTTAAGGAAATAATTTTTCTGTGAAAAATAAGGTTTGTTTTGACTCGTTACCGCAAGCCTCTTAATAACAAAGAAAAAACCTGCAACGTAATATATAAATACGCATCCATGTTTTAGTTAATTCATTATTTTCAATATCATTGTCGAAGCAACTACATCACTATTCAATAATAATATAATGAATCTTTTGTGGTGTTTAGTGCTTCTGTCCATAGGATTAGTTGAAGGAAAGTATGTAAGTATATTTTGATTATGGATTTTATATATCGATATCCCTACTAATATTATAAATTTAAATGTAAGTTTGTTTGTTACGCTTATACGCCAAAAGTAACCTCAAACTTAACCGATTATACTGAAACTTTGTACACCTATTCTTAGAAGTATAAGAAAGGGCATAGGATATTTTTTTTCTTAAAAAAACTATAAAAGAAAAAAATATTTTGGTAGACATGATTGTTATAATTTAAATAAACGCATACACGCACTGTACACTATAGTATGTAGTATCGACTATGATTGACTACGCGAGCGAAGACGTGGTCATAGCTAGTCTCTTATATTTTCATGACTTTTGGCAAATTTATTATGTAAAAACATTAATCGCATGGCGAATGAAAATAATAATACCTCGCCAGATAAAGGAGAAATCAAGTAGAATTTGAATCTCTAGACGTCCTTTAGTAATCGATACATTATAAGACTAAAGCGAAATTGCGTTATTTATATTTTTTTTTGTTCAATATATTTTGCTTGAATAACAAACTACAATTAGTTGTAAATGTTAAAATTTGTGCAAAGAGAGGGAAACATAATTTAGATGTAAGAATTATTTCTTATATTTAGTAATATACAACGTTATGTGGAAGAAATGAATATACCTCATTAACTTCCGATTAAGGCTTGTTATCTATATCTCTACAATAGTTTGATAGCAAATTAATTTCGTAGCATATTAGTGTTGAATATTCAAAAGCAATTATGCCAAGTTAATGTTTTTTTATTAATGACTTTTAGATCATATGATTTTGTGAGCTGATTCAGTCATTAAGTTATACTTTTTAGCCAACTTCAAAAAGAGGAGGTTCTCAATTCAACTGAACTTTTTCTTTGTAACTGCGTAACTTTTTACTGGGTGAACCAATTATTAATATGATAGCTAGTGCTTTTGATGTGGTTCCATATTGAGTTAAGATCGGACGAGTAGTTTGTGAATTAGTTACATTTTTTTTTTAATTTTATCTTTTAAAATATTTTTTCATTTTTCCAGGTTTTCTTTAATGTCCCTAAAGAATATGTAGAAAATATTTTAAAAGTCGCTGGAGAGTGCGTTGAAAGTACGGGAATCGAATCCGATGCTGTTCAAAAAGTTATCCATGCGAACCTCGAAGACAATGAAGTATTCAAGAAGTTCCTTCACTGCTTTTGTTCCAGAACAGGATACATAGACAGCAATGGCCACTTCGTTGTGGACAAGATTACTAAACTCATTGGAGATTATAAGGATAAGGCTAAATTCGTTGACGCTATAAACCTATGTAATAAGAGCGAAGGTGATAATATTTACGATACTACGTATAAAACATTGGTCTGTTTTAGAGATAATTCACCTCTTTATTTCACTATATAACTTATAATTGTTAGTAAAAAAATTGTAAATAACCACAAGAAGGAAGGTTAATTGAATAAAAAAAATATATTTAAACTAATTTTGATAACTCATTAGTATATATAAATATGATAATTAGGATAGGATATTATATTTGTATTGAAAAAGGTTGAAAAAATTAGAAAAACTGTTTTTTTTTTCAACTTCACGCTGTATCCCGCATATCGCAGGGTAGACAGAGGGAACCTAAAAACCTAGTGTTAAGACACTCCGTTCTCTTACAACAATTCCGTTCCCCACTTTCCACCAAATTGAGGCATTGCGTGTTGAGTGGCGGAACTCAACGCCGCGCTTTGCCTTGTTACCAAACCCAGGAAATGAAAATACTAACATTTTCTGGAGTGGGAATCGAACCCACAACCTGTCGTGTTTACAGTCGCACGCTTTTGCCTCTGCGCCACGACAGGCGTTTAATAAGAAAAACGATTGTTTTTATATATTCAAAGTGCACTTAGGAATAGAATATATTTTATACGTTTTCAATTTTTTTTTTCTATTTTTATACCAAATACCTCTACCTACCTCTTATACCAAATGATTGTTTTCGTAATAATCTGTGGGTAACAAAAATTTGTAAAAATCTTTCTATAGAGATGCTAACAACAAAAATAAATTGTAACAAGAGTGTAAGAATTTCAAAGTAGCTGGATACGGAACGTTTTGCATAGGGGTCAGAGCGCTTGGACAGTTTCCAACAGGTGCGGGTTAGAGTTCCGTTACATTCAAAGGTTTTATGTTTTCTAATAAGGAAAAACGATTGCTTAGCAATTATATAAAATTTCAAATATTAAAGTCAACGGTGTTGTATAATTTAGTTCATTGTGTAATTTTGATTAACCTGACATGATGTATTCAATATTTAACACTTCCTCTCGCTGTAGTATTAATTAGTAAGAGACAATTTCCTTAGTTCTTAGGAGTTCAGTCATTTGACCCACTTGTCGGTGTCATCAATTACAGGTATTCAATAGCCTGTGCAATTATAGTAACTGGTCCAATTAGAGAGCTATAAATTTGACTAGTTTTGGAGCTCAGATAATAGTGGTCCTGCATGGATGTACATAATTTGAAATAGATTAAGCATAAATATGTCTTAAAGGATGCGTTTTTATTATCAATATGTAAAAATTTTCAACTGCTTTTTACTAAAATTATGCTGACGTGGAGTATGACTTTTAGCATTTATTGAGGAACTATATTTTGTATTAGGTATAAGTATAGAAAAACAGTATGTTTATAATAAAGCATTATAAATAAATTATTTAAATTTATTAAATAAATGTTTCTCGCATTACTATGTGTTTGAAAAACGTTTTTGAATAAAATGATATACACGTTGCTAAGGCATCGCGTATGTTATGCGTGGGCGGTACTCCTTTTTACGAAAATTACGCGGACGGGGGTGCATGAAACTTGGCACACTTACAGTTTACAGTCGAAGGAGTGCCGAAGAATAAAGTCTTTATAAAATAACGCATAAAAGTTATATTAAATTAATAAAATAAATACACTACTTGCTAGGCTACGCGTTCCTAACGCGTCAACAAGGACATTAGTAGGTATTATAAATGGCTGCCGCTGCCGTCTGCGAAATATGGTGTAGGTAATAAAAATCAACTTGATACAATTTCTATATTTGTACAAACTAGAATAGAATAATAATTAGTTTTTGTTGTCGTCACGTCTTCATATGAGCTAAATTTGATGAACGTGAAATAATTCATATATATCAATATGAGAAAATGTTAGTTATATAAGTAATCTATTAAAATTATACACACATTTCATAATTTGCACCTATTTTATAAGTCAAGATGTTTTTAAATAGTAACGAACAATAAGTTTTATTTATATGGTGTGTGTGTTTTTTAAGAATGAAAATAAAAAATTAAAACCGAGAAGTGATATTATAACTTGTACAACCATACCCCAATGATCACATATGTATATTTTACCTTTGTATATTGCGTCATGAGATCTGTAATTTTCAAACTGAAAATCATTGTATCATTAATCTTTGTTGAAGCAATACATATTATTCAAATATTTGGGGAAATACTCAGTAAAGCTTACGAAGTAACATAAAATAAGGTATGTATAAGAACGAAGTAGATATGTATTAAAGCTATAACTTGTATATTTGAAAAGGAAATCGTTGAATTTCTTACTGGCTTTTATGAGCAGAACTACGTTCTGAGCCGGTGGTAGCTTTTTTTGTATTATAATTTAAAGGTGCCTACAGAAATATATTTGGATAAAAAAAAATTATATTTGATTTGAATGTTATGAAAGTTAATCAAATTGTAGCACTTTTTAACTGACTTCAAAAATTAGTGGAGGTTATTCGTGTTGGATGAACCAATTTTAATGAATTCTTTTTATATGATACCTAGTGCTTTTGATGTGGTCCTATTGAAATTTAGTTAAAATATGACGAGTAGTTTTTGAGTTTTTTTAAATAATCATACTTTTTATTGCATTTCCTTTTAGTCGGCTTTCTGTTTTTCGTAAAATCTTAATTATTCAAACACTTAATTGACGCCTTTCTTTGCGCACTTAAAAAGTCTCTTAGTGAATATGCGATGTAGAAGCTCAACTCCAATGGGGAGTTTATAGCGTATTTCTTATTATTCGTCCGGGCTGGTAAGAAAAAGCAAATAATATTTAGTAAATGGGTGAAAAGGAAAGGTTCTATAAGTGTTTTAGCCACAGGACCTCCCTGCCTCTCCTGCCAAACATATGTCAGCCAAAAGAATTTTACGTTACTTTAATTTATAGTTGTAATTTAAAGAATACATTTCAAGGTAAATTTTGAAATCTAAGAATATAAGACACTGTGCCCTGCGCCACGCGTGTCGTCGCGCAAGGGCACAAGCGTATGACTGTAACACGACAGGTTGTGGGTTCGATTCCCACTCCAGTAAGTGGAATTTTTCTTTTCCTGGGTTTAACAAGTTAACAAGGCAAAGCGCGGTGTTGAGTTTCGGCACTCAGTACGCAATGCCTCAATTTGGCGGGAAGTGTGGAACGGAGTGTCTTAACTCTAGGTTCTCAGGTTCCCTCTGCCTATCCTGCTATATGCAGGATACAGTGTGAAGCTAAAAAAATTCTAAATGTTATATAGGTATATTTTTTTGTATTTGCTTAGTATTTAGAAGTAGGCGTTATTATAAACGCAGATCATTTGGATAATTCTTTCGTAAGTTGATAAGTCGTAAATGCCTAATTTTAGAGTACACACTTATAAGTTTCTGTAAATATATTATTTGAATACCTTTATGTGTGAAAATGTTGGATTTACTTAAAAAAATATTTAGTCTTTTTACACATATTCATATTCACTCTCTAATAAAACAAACACATTTATTTATATTAACATTTAAAAAATTATGCATGCAAAACGACATATTGGCCTATTCACGCTTGGTACGTGCCTATAGCATAAATATAAATTAATTTGCCAAACACAATACGAATATCATTTGAAGTATAGTAACTTATAACTTTTGGATTTTATATATAACTTTCCTGAACTATATCGCCTGTCGTGGCGCAGAGGCACAAGCGTGCGACTGTAAACGCGACAGGTTGTGAGTTCGATTCCCACTCCAAGAAAAGTAAAATTTAGAATTTTAATTTCTTGGGTTTGGTAACAAGGCAAAGCTCGGCGTTGAGTTCCGCCATTCAACACGCAATGCCTCAATTCGACGGAAAGTGGGGAACGGAATTGTTGAAAGAGAGTGGAGTGTCTGAACACTAGGTTCTCTGGTTCCCTCTGCCTACCCTGCTATATGCGGGTTACAGCGTGAAGTTAAAGAAAGAAGAAGAAAGGAAGATATATAATTTGATACAGCGATAAGCGAATTTTTACATGCAAACTTTATGATTTTAATAAAATAAACCTAATTATAAAGGGTAGTCATTTTCGATACAGTTCCTTCCTGTGACAAAACAGATAATTTTAAATAATGACGGATTTTTTGCAAGATTTTTTATCGTGTTATCGGTGAAAAATGTGTAAGGCAAATATATTTCTGAATACTTAGATGTTATTTCGTATCCTGTGTAGTAAGTCATTTTATATGAGTAAAAAAAAAATAAAAAATTAAAGCTGTTAAACGAAAGAAAACAAGAAAATCTTATTCACGCAAATGGAGTCGCGAGTTAATGTAATATTTAATAAACGTCTTTAAGCGATTACCTCAACAATAGCGCGACATCAGTTATCAACATCTAAATCTACTTTACATTTACTTTACTGACATTCTTGCTCATCACATTAATATCTATTCAAGAAATGTAAAATAAAATTCGTCAATTAAAAGCACAAAAAGTTTTATTCCAAATATCCAAAGACAAAACAGTAATATAAGGGATACAGAGTCGTTTTACATAAATTAGAACATATCTATATAATCAGTTAAACTCTGAAAGTTAAGCCAGATTTATCACGGAAGCACATTACAATACGATATACTGCTTCATATTTATCATTATATTTAAGCTTGTTACATTCGTCAATGACACCGCTTACTTTATCCCTATGATCGCCAACAAGTTGGAGCGCTTCGTCTTTAATAATGCTTCCATCATCAGCAATATACCCAGATTCCTTTCCAAGGCAGTACATGTATTGTCTGTTGGCTTCAGAGTCACTCAATTCCCATGCGAAAAATCGTTGCATGATATCCTTATCTAATTTTAGGTTTTCGATGCATTTTTCTGATGCCTTTGCTATTCCGGCACCACGTTCTGCAGGGAAAGCGACAACCTGTAATCGAAATTTTTTTTTTATTACAATTAAAGTTTAGAAAAGTAAAAGATTATCTTTAACTTTAACATATTAAAACTGTTTGGTGGTTATGGTTCATAACAAAAGAAAGAACGTAATAACATGTAAAAAGGATATATCTACTCCCTAATAAGGAGGCAATAAGTATTTAAGAAGAAATATTATCATTACAACAATAAGACATTTTAATATAATAAAAAAAATAAAATTAAATAAAAAAAATTGAACAAAAATTTAAATGCCGCGTGTGTAAATAAAAAATGCATTATTTTCAGGGCAGGCGTTCTTAAGTTTAATTTTTACCTGTAACTTTTTGTTATTTAAATACTCTTTTATCTGAAAATATATATATATTTTTTTATTTTGGTCATATATTCATTTTCATAAATAAAGCAACCATAATGTTTCTTAACCCTTACTCTAATCAGCCTATCCACGCCTGGTAAGGATATAAGGCAAAATGAACAAAGGAAGTGTCATTTTTGTTCAGTTTTGCTTAGCGGTGTTTAATAATTGGTTTTTTATTGTACAAGTAACGTTAGGTTTTGTCAAGTAAAGTTGGTAAAAAACGGTGGTTGGTATTTTTGCGCTATGTTTAAAAAAAATAACCATCCTAGATGGTGATTTTTTTAACCGAATTTATGATAATCGTATATGGACTTCTTAATTGGCTTGGTACCTGCTGGCTTTTGTAGGCTAAGTTTTTAATTGGTTTAACAATATACAAGAGGTGTAGGTTCAAATCCTGCTACTTTCAATTTTTTATTAGGAAATTTCAGTATTTTTATAATCCTAAATGTAAGAATAAAAAGAAGATGTTATTAAATACATTAAAAATGGATTCAGATATATTTTAACAAAAATAAGAAAATAGAGAGAGGGATCAATAATAAAAAAAAATATTAAAAAAGTTATTAATACATAGCAATTTACTTACATCGTCAACATTTTTCCCATAGACGATGGCTACGGACACAACGACTAAGCACCAGACAGCCCTCATTTTGCAAGTATTCAGTTAGAGCGCTCAAACAAGTGTAATACAAAAATAAATTCAATTCGCTTTATATACTACTCAAACACTTATTAATCAATGCATTGTTAGCGATATTTGAATTTTTGTATTCATTTTATTTTGATTATCGCATACTCATCAAATACATATCCGTGCTTATTTAGAGCGTTAGAAATTAAACAAATCATGTTTTATAAAAATGCACGTACAGTATCTATTGTATATATTATTTTGTATATTAATTTACTCGATATGGTAAGAAAGAGCAGCAATGAGTTATATCCCTCAACACGATATTTCTTAATTTATTTATTTAAGTGGAAAGTGGAGAACGCAGAGACTAGGTTGGCATGATGACAGGTCACTAGCAGAAGCACGTTATTATAGGAAAGGGTATTTTGTGCGATAGCTTTTAATTTTACTTTATAAATTTCAATGTGCTTTTGGAACATTATCACGCTAAGCGGCGGCTAAATATAATACGAGATTTATCATTGATAACACGATACATAGAATTTTGAATTGGCTATCAATTCCCATTCGAGGCAATTTTAATGGTTTCTTTTTTAGAATATTTTCGATCTCCGGCTGTTATTAAGATAAAGGTGGTACTTTAAGAAGGATGCTACTTTCCCATTATTTTACTTTGAAGACCGAGGTGAAGAAAGTCATTTAAATACTACTCGTTGGAATTGAATTCACAACCATCAGACTTTTTATGTTTCATTTCTGTTATGATAGTTCACATATATGTATTTTTTTATAGCTTCAAGCTGTATCCCGCATAGCAGCATAGCAAGATAGGCAGAGGGAACCTGAGAACCTAGTGTTAAGACATATAAGTAAAGTATATATATATATATATTTGTTTATATATATATATATATATATATAT
>JAKGSA010000136.1:1783058-1865763 GCA_033558755.1 Philaethria dido
TTACTAAAATTATTTATATATATAATGCTTTTTTTTCTAAAAAGCAGTTTCACGCTTATATATTTTTATAATAAATTAGATAGAAAAAAATATTCTATAAAGGCATTTTTCCACTTACTGCCTGAATTCAAAGTATTATATTATGTTCAGCGACGGAACCCAATGCCGGGCTTTGTCTCATTAGAGCAGGAGATGAAAATAATTTAAGTAACACATATCCCTGAACGGGACTCGAACCTACAGCCATCTTGCATGCATCTGCAGTCCTTACTTGAGATAAAGGGAAAATCTTGACATTCAGTAAATAA
The DNA here is from genome assembly GCA_033558755.1 of Philaethria dido. NCBI lineage: Eukaryota > Metazoa > Arthropoda > Insecta > Lepidoptera > Nymphalidae > Philaethria > Philaethria dido. The sequence goes on from JAKGSA010000136.1 coordinate 1,783,367, forward strand.
ATGAGACAATTGAGAAATTTCATTACAAATGACTAGTGTTGGTACATAATGCAAACTAGCAATGTGTATGTCATTTTATTCAAAAATTTATGTCAAACATACGTATATTAGTAGTAGTATAGTAGAGTGTTTTTTTTTTAATTATTTTATTGTATTTCTCATAAATAAATATAATAAATATTGGCTTTAGCACTCCTTCTCCAAATATATCAATTTGTCATATGTAAAGTATACCGGAATACAGGAAACTAGTCCGGGTACAGAAGAAATCTTATCTGTATTGGTATTTTTAATAAGTTTAGCCTAATATATTAATATTAACAAAACATTTGTAAATGTCGATGTTGCATTGTATGTATGTTATTCATATGTTTTTTTTATATATATAGCTATAAACACTTCAACAGAACTTAACTTTTTATCAAAAAGATGTGATCGCACAAAATCACAGAAGGGGAATAAATAGGTTTTTGAAGGGTCGGCAACGCGTAAGTGATGCCCCTGGTGTTGCAAGCGTCCATAGGCCACGGTAACCACTTACCATCAGGTGGGCCGTGTGCCTTGTTGCCACCGTCGTGGTATAAAAAAAAAAAAAATCAGCTAGTATCACGTTTGATCATTTATCATAAAATACCTGCACATAGTAATAGTAATGTAGTGCTTAGAATTATGTAAATAATTATTTAGCAATGTAAAGCACTATTATTTGGTTCATGCAACTCACAAAGGTCGCAGACATGTGATAGGTCATGAGTTCCTTTTAGTATTCACTATTCTGTTTGTTAGAATTTATTTCAGATGTCATGTAATATATTTACTGTAGTTTTCCAAACGATATAATTAAGATTTTAACATAAAAAGAAAATCGAGTTCAAGTAAAATGCACTGAAAATAACATTATTACAAATAACTCGAAAACTACCTGTTAGGTGTTAACTAAATTTAAATGGGAACAGATCAGAAGCTAGTTATCTAATAACAATGAATCATGAATCATGAATTGGTTCACCCAGTTATGCGGTAATATCCATAAAAATACTCATTTTTTTATGTCGGTTGAAATACAACACATCAATTTAGTATTATAAGTAAATTACTGAATTAATTTTCAATATTTGCTCTAATAGAATGTGCATCTAAAAGCATCAAGTGCTTGTTACATACGTCACTGTTCCACGACGTAAATTGTACAATAATTTATGTTAATCCTTTTAGATATAATCTATTAAAGGACATCATAATATTAATTACCTATAGGCTATAAGTAATATATTATACAACTATCAATTTTGTTGTAATTACTACAGCAATTTGCAAGCTGACTTCTGTTTATCACGCATATTATTTAAGTGACAATAAATGTTTATAACTTTACATGTTTTTCAAATAAGTATATATTTACTTAATATGTACAAAATATCTGTCTGTATGTGTGTTTATTAAATTATTTTTAAAATTTTTGTTAGTAAATTTCGGAACCTTTCTCATATCAGTGTCAGAAAACGTAGCTTAGCTATCAAAATAGAGTTACTTCTGCAAATTAGCACAAAGTTAATAATAATCAGGTTACCAAGATATTATAAAAATACTACATAATAATTATTATATCGATATTCCCATAGCAATACATTTTTTTTAGCTTCACGCTGTATCCCGCACATTGGAGGATAGGCAGAAGGAACCTGAGAACCTAGTGTTAAGACACTCCATTCTCTAAGATTTCCGTTTCCCGAATTGAGGCATACAAATAAGAATCTTAAAAAAAAATATTCCACTAATAAACCTCTGCCCTCACGACAGGCATCGTGGTGCAGAGCCACAAGCGTGCGACTGTAAACGCGACAGGTCGTAGGTTCAATTCCCACTCCAGGAAATGGAATATTTCATTTCCTGGGTTTGGAAACAAGGCAAAGCGCGGCGTTGAGTTCCGCTACTCAGCACGCAATGCCTCAATTTGGCGGAAAGTGGGGAACAGAGTGTCTTAGCGCTAGGTTCCCTCTGCCTACCCTGCTATATGCGAAACACAGCGTGAAGCTATGTATGTATAAACACACAGGTTTTTATTCTTCTCTATTTAGATTTAAGCTTGAAGAAGTCGTAATATTTTATGACTTTAAAATATATAAAAACATTATGAAATCGATTATCCATCATATTTCATCAGACGTAGCAATAACATCCAAGATGTATCCTTTGTTGAGTTTTCTGTTTCTGTATATCGCCTTAGTTGATGGGAAAACCGTAAGTACGAAAGAAATACATTTTGTGGCTTGTTTGTACATAACCCAGTAAATATTTAGACTTTATTTATTATTTTCATTTCCTCGCTGTAGTAAGGCAAATCACGGTGTTGAGTATCGCCATTCGCGAAGTTTCGAATTCGGGAGGAAAGCGGCGAACGAAGTGTCTTGGCAGTAGGTTCAGTCTAACTACCCTGCTTTTAGGGCTAAAGCATCATTTCAAAACATTAAATTACACATATTGTAAAATCACCAATAATTTTGCGTTTTCCTGTGCAGCAACGACGCGTGGTGATTTGTTTTTGGATTATAAATAAAATAATATCCACTTTGTACGCTTAAATTAGACTTCTCAACTCCTTTACAACTAAAACTACATTTTTCTTTTTTTTACTTATATATATTAGGTATAATATTTTTAATAATTTTTAATTCTATTAAAAATATTATTATCAATTGTTATTAATTGTGACAATTAGGTAGAGAGAGGAGCGCGGACAGTGGAGGTGAACGTTAATGCGCATTTAAAGGACCCCTTTAACCTACGTGTACATTTAGGTCGTAAGTTCCAGACACTCTCCAAGCTCCTCTTTCTGCGACTCATTTTTTCTCATTACCTAATACGGAACCCCTAAACTAATCGCGTTTTCGGTCAGACGTGGTCCCATTGCGCCACGGCGGCTTTTTATATTTTAATGACATTTTTTACAAGTTTAGGATAAAAGGCTAAAGATGAAATTTAATATTATTTTTTTACGTTATAACATGTTCTAGAGGAACGAGCTCGAATTATATTATGTTCAAAACATTTATACGTCATCTCTCTAAATAAATTAAATAGTGAGTTCTATATGATTTTACGTATATGGTATATTACCTGTACTTACAAAAAAAAGCAGATTTTTTTTTTAACTTCACTCTGTATCCTGCATATAGAAGGGTAACCAGAGAACCTAGTGTTAAGACACTCCATTCTCTTTCAATAATTCCGTTCCCCACTTTCCGCCGAATTGAGGCATTGCGTGTTGAGTGGCGGAACTCAACGCCGCGCTTTGCCTTGTTACCAAGCCAGAAAAATATATTCTAATAGTTTTATTGTAATATTATTTTCTTTTTCAGATAAATATTCCGGTTGACCCAGACTTTATGCCTAAAATTATTAAAGCATCAGCAGATTGTATTGCCAGTACTGGAGTCAAAGAAGAAACACTTAATCAAATAATGGAATGGAAAATAGAAAATAACGATCCAACAAAAAAACTACTTTATTGTTTTGGGATCGAGTTAAACTGTATAAATAAGAAAGGACATATTATTATAGATGAAGCTGAGAAAATGGCAATACCAAAGAAAAGATCAGTTTTCGGTAACGCACTTAAGAAATGCAATGATCGAGAAGGAAAAGATCAATTTGATACACTGTATAAGATTATAACTTGTGCACGCAGTGAAGAACATCTATTTTTGAAATTTAATGTTTAAGAACAAGAAATACTGTCATAAAGAATTTTGTCTTATAAAATGGCTAAAAATAATATAATTTTCAATACGTGGTATGGTGTTGGTCAAATTAAACATTAATTAAATATTGCTTTCAATTTAACAGATATATATGAATTTTCTATACATTTAAATGTTAATATATATTCAATATCTTCTTGTTCCTATAAGTGATGGCAAATAAATAATGATTAATATCTTTGATTTTTATTACAGCAAGTAGCTAACACATGATATTTGTAATTGTACACAAGTTTTTTTTAAATGATTTTATATTTCTTTAACTAATCAATGTTTTAATACTTGATTTGAAATTTAAAATGAAATGAAAATAAATATCCATATATATTTTTTATTTAAACTAATTTGATTTAAACTACAAACATTTTGTAAAACCTGTTCTTTCTTTAATGCTAACAAAAACAAGATATTTTAAATTTGTATGTTAAATTTTATTAATAATTTTACACTAACAAAGTCTTAATTAAATACGTAAATTAAATATATTTTAAAAATAATAAATAAAAAAATATTACAATATTTAAGCTTTTCAAAGTATATTAACATGTTATCGCTAAGATAATCAATAGTAATTAATGTCTACAGAAATAAGTCTTGTTTTTTGTTTTACAGTTTTAGTTATAAAAAGAATTTATTTACAAAGGGAATAAAATTAACTCTATATTATTTATAGGTACTTACACTCGCACTTAAAATTAAACATTCGATCAATCATACATACTAACCACACCAGACGAAATAGGTTGATAAACCAAAAACTTTTTTTTTGGGCAGGCATTTTTAGTTAATTTTCATATAGTTATTTGTTCGTCCTATAAATAAAAAAAACGTAATGGGTTTTAATATTTAAAAAATTGTATATGGAACATAAAATTGTATGGCTACATTGGCGAGGGGTGAAAATTTTAAAAAGGTAAAGGTAAAGGTAAGATTTAGGGTATATTTAGGAAAACTGGTACATAGAGGTAAGTCGGTGTATACGTTAAGTTTTTTCTAAAATTTTGCTGGCGACCTCTTTTAAGCTCTTATACTTTTGTTAAGCTTGTTTTTTTGTAAACTCACTAACATTTGTTTTTCAATCTCGCTTTTTAGTCATCCCTAATCTAACAAATCTGCCACTATTTTATTATAATTTACAAATGGTAAACCGATGGGAATCGTGTTATATGGACGCTACAGCAAGGCTACTTATCAACCTATTCACAACTGATGATGGTTATTTCAATAATAAATCTTAGCAACGAGTTTCTATTATATCAGGCTCTGAGGATGAATAACTTAGATCGTCTCTAGGTGCTATAGATTCTCTTGCAAGACTTACATCACTGCTAAATCTACTAAAATTAAAATTTTCTAAATTTTCATCTACTCTAGCGTACATTAAATCATCATTTGGTAGATCTTGGACATTGTAAGTAGAATTTTGAGATATCGAATCAGTTTCCTCTGTTAAGCTATGTATCGAATTTGTATTGTGATGTCCTATTCTATTAGAATTATAATATAGGACACTATCTTGTTTCTTAACTAAATTATAGTTTTCGTCGAGTGGTACGAAATATGTTTTTATATAGCCTCTGCCTTTCACAAATGTTTCTCCGCGGAATGTTGTTAGAATTCCACATTCTTCTAGGATTAATGCTGTGTTTTCTGTTACCTGAAATAATAATATACATACTTATAAGATATTTTGCCTTCGAAATTTATGTTAATTATAAGTAAAACTATTTATAAGGCATTTATCGCACGTATTTTGATGTATGATGCACTTTTGTAAAGGTACAGAAGTAAATGTAGGTCATAGGTAAACTATCTGCAACTACAAATTACTGTAGTGTTCAAAAATATAAACCAAAATATGCGCTAAAAAAATTGTTTTTTTTTTTTAATATGTTAAAAAAAAAAAATATTTAAAAGAAAAAAATATATAAAACAATTTATGCCATATCAAGTACATTACTTATAAGCGTTCCGTATTTGGAAGTTAAATGCAAAATCCTAATATCCTCCATGTGACTTTTCTAAAGAATTCTTTAGAATTAGGTCCCAATGTTACAATTATATTAAATACTGACAAGCTTACTTGACATCAGTGTTTAGTTTTTAATCTCAACTATTGTGTGTCATTTTAATAACAAGATGGAACTGAGATATAAGTTAAATACTGTACTTATCAATAATAACGGACGTAACATAAAATATACTTATTTTTTATGCAAACAGGAAATAAAGCCAGTGATAAATAGCAAAATTCAAGAAAAGATTCTTACCAGACTAAAAATATATACATACATATATACATAACCTCACGCTGTATCCCGCATATAGCAGGGTAGGCAGAGGGAACCTAGTGTTAAGACACTTTCCGCCGAATTGAGGCATTGCGTGTTGAGTGGCAGACTCAACGCCGCGCTTTGCTATGTTACCAAACCCAGAAAATGAAAAAATCCATTTCCTGGAGTGGGAATCGAACCCACAACCTATCGCGTTTACAGTCGCACGTTTGTGCCTCTGCGCCACGACAGGCGTAAAAATATATAGAAATGTAATATTTGTTTTATTAAAATATACGTCGGCTAAAATAGCCTCATTTACTTCTACAGCTTCACGCCCTTCACCGCATAACTATCCCGTAATGTCAATCATAGAAAATATAATGTCAAGACATTGTTTCTGTTCTCTAATTTCTGCCCGAAATCGAGTCATTGTATGTTGAGATGCGTAACTAAACGCCGCGCTTTGTCTTATTAGAGCAGGGAAATAAAAATAAATATAATTATTCTTCGAGTGGGGATCGAAGTCACAACCAATCGTGTTTACAGTCAGACACATTTCGCTGCGCCACGACGGCCTTAACGAGTTCTTAGATATTAAAAATTAAATTAAAAATCAATAAACTAAGCAAATATGACAATATTAAAACCTACGAATCATCAATAACTTAGGAATATGTAATCCAAGGTAAATGTGAATTTTGCTAAACTGGCTTCATTTCATGCTTATCTAACAAAAAAAATTAGACTTATTACAAATGCACTTTCATGTTTTTAAAGTTTAAATATTAAACTAAACGCACATACATTTTATTGTTTACTTAGAAATGTAAAAACAACAATTACAGTATTAATGTAATAATTGTAATTTTCAAGGTAACTTCTACGGGCTATATAATATCTTAGAACATTGTATGTATATTACCTATAATATTAGTAATTATATATTTTTTTATTTTTATTACATAGTACTTAAAGCGCTTCTATTGATTTTATTATACATAAATAATTTCTATTTTTTTCTTGTTCGAATGAAAAAATGAAATTGTAGGTGCACTGTAAAAGTTACACTTATATTTGACTTTCCTTATATATTTATTAAAAATCCTAATTTTAAATTAACACACAATTTTTATTTAAGAGAATGAGTGATGATCGAATGATAAAAAAGATATCATACAATATACATATATGAAACAAATATGAGCGATAAGAAACGTAAGGGGAGACCTTGGTTAACCTTCGAGAACACAGTGTCGATGATACTAGAGGCTCACGAGAGGGTCACGCAAAAAGCATGAGGACCCCCCGGAGGGCATGTATGAAGAGGTTAATGACTGTGGACGAGGCGAAAAAAATATGCATACCCCGTTAGGCATAAATAATGAAGCTAAATAAATAAATACACAATTTTAAAAAAGGTTGTCTTTGCATCAATTTAGTACATTTAAATTATTATAAAAGTGTTCAGTCATAAATGTTTTTCTTTTTCCAATAATATTGTTATCGAAAGCTTATAAAGTAGCACATTCAAATTTCACTTATTTTAAAACTTGTGTATAAAATTTTAATATATCACAATTTACTTGAATCCTGCCAGTTTCTCCAGTTGAATCCATACGTGACGCCATGTTAACGGCATTGCCCCATATATCATAGAGGGGTTTGAGAGATCCGACTACACCTGCAGCAACTTCACCGTTAGAAATACCTACAATTTTTTAAATACATTAAATAATATTTTTCTTTATAAATAAATAAATGGAAATAAAATAAATTCATAAGATATATAAAATTATTATTAATATTTTAGCGTACTTTCTTGTCAGCTATAAGGTTAATTGATTGATAATTATTTATAGATAAGAAACCTGACGTTAATACGATAATTTTCATTACATCTTTTAAAAGTTTGAAATATAAGGCCATCGAGGCCCAGTGGGACAATGTCTGACTGCAAACACGGCACGTTGTGGGTTTTAACCCCACTCAGGGGAACAACTATATTACGTTATTTTCATACTTAATATATATAATTATATAATGTTATTTTGGTATTGAGTTCCGCCACTCAGTACGCAATGCCTAAATTCGGTGGCAAGTGGGGAACGCAGTGTCTTAACACTAGGTTCCCTCTGCCTTCCCTGCTATATATGCGGGATACATCGTAAAGGTATGTATGTATGTATGTATTTATTTTCATTTGTCCACTTTCGTAAGTGTAATATCACACTTTGTCCTCTGTATAGTGTGTTGAGTTCCGCCACTCAACGTCCCGATTTCGCACGGAAAGTGAAGAACGGAATGAATTTTTGACTTCCAAGCTATATGGTAAAAAGTGTGAAACTGTTGATTTTTGTATATCAGGTAACGTAAAAAAAATGCTTTAAACATTTATACCTTAATATATGAATAGTCAATAACAAACCTATCCGTAAATTTAAACCTTCGAAACTTTGAAAAGAGCCACGATTAAAATTATGCAATTGCATCATCATCGCCGCAGCAAATTCTACCATTGTTAGTACTATAGTTTTGTTGTAAGGAGTATTTTTGTTCCTATCGACTATTGAGCTAAAGGAAGTTGAGTCAAATGAATCACGTCGGTTAGGATCTAACCCACACGCTGCCATATAGGTCCAACCAGCCATTTTGATTTTCTCAACTTTATGAACTGAGCTACCTGTTAGAAGAAGCTGAAAATATAAATATAATTATTATTATTGTTATTTTTCTTTTCTTTCTTTTAGGTTCACGCTGTATGCCGCATATATCAGGGTAAACAGAGGAAACCTGAGAACTTAGTGTTAAGACACTCCACTACTCAATTCCGCCGAATTGAGGCATTGCGTGCTGAGTGGCGGAACTCAAATCCAGGAAACGAAAATACTAAACTTTTACATTTCCTGGATTTCTCGACGGGTTGTGGGTTCGACCCACAACCCGTCGCGAGTACAGTCGCACGCTTTTAGCTCTGCGCCACGGCAGTTGTTTTTGTTATTAGTGTTTGTAATATTATCTTAAAATTTAAGCCATCATGATGCAATGATATAATATCTAATTGTAAGCATGAATGGTAGTGACTTCGATCCCCAGTCGAGGGAAATATTACGTTTAAGTTAATTTTTTTTGTTCGCTCTGGTAAAATAAAGCAATGTTGAGATTCGCCACTCAACACATAATGTCTCGAATTCGGTCCGAGAATTGAGTATCTTGACACTTGTTTCTCAGTCTACCTTACTATGTGTGTAAATAAAGGGTGTCCCAAAATTAACGCAAGATTTGACTTTGCCGCCATTTGCTATTATATTCATTATTCATTCGCTATTAAAAGACTAAAATGGCATTTTCTATTTAATTCAAATCTTGCGTTAATTTTGGGACACCCTATATATTTACATGATAAGAAGTGATAACAAACTACAACTTAAAATAACTCTCAGTCATTCAACTTTATTTAAAGAGATTGACTAAATTTAGACAAAATTTGTCATAATTTGATAGTTTTTATTTTTATATAAATGATATGACTTAACGGCTTTAATCAATTTGAAATACATACTATTTATTTTTTATATTTAATTCTAAAGTTCATATAGACGAAGTTAGCAGTAAACACGTAATTAGACTGTATTTTGATATGAGTATTTTTATCGAAATTAATTAATTTTATAGTAAACATAAAGTTTATGATAAATATAAAATTAATGACTTGGAACAGTTACATTACCTATAGATAATACATGAAGAGCAAACTTACCCTGTCAAAATCAGAAATGACTTCATCCAAAATACCTAGCACAAACTTGTCGCTCAAATCTTCATCACTTTCCAGTCCTAGTTTGTAATCGGTGAGGGATGCAAACATAACTGCTACGTTGTCATATTTTTCGTAATACAACTCATCTATAGATCTATTGAGATCTAAATATACTTGTACTGAAATATAATAATTGTATATTTACATTAACTTCACGCACATAGCAGGGTAGTTAAAGGGAACCTGAGAATCAAGACCAAGTGTTAAGACACTCCGTTTTTTTAAGGTCTCCATTCCCAACTTTCCGTTGAACTTAAATATATAATACTTTATTATAAATAAATAATAACACTATATATTTAATATTTGCATTTCCTGGAGTCGGGATCGAACCCAAAACCTGTCGCCTTTACATAGCACAATAGTGCCTCTGCACCACGACAGCCCTTTTGTACATTAACCCTTATATAAACGTGTTTCTTTTACTAGAACGAAATGCGGCCTACGGAGTGTATTAAAACTAGATAGACTCTTCGACTACCCTATTATACTGGATAAAACGTGAAGATGGTGCTTTTTTTACTAAGGTGGTAGACTAAAGTGTAGTAAAACTTCTAAAAACAAGTTTAAAGAAATGCTCTTAGAGTGTAATTTTAAAAAATCCTCTCATAGAACGATGTTTATTTATTTTATCAGAGTACAAACTCGTATGAATGTTATGTTTTTTAACAAAGGAAAGTTAAAGATAAATTAAAGACTGTTTTCTTTACGTCGTTTTTTTCGTTCTAATTCACTTTTCCCCTAAGCAATTTGGAATTGCATGTCTACAAAGTTTTTACAGTAGTTTCCAGTTGAAGTGCTTGTAAATGCAGTAAACATAAGTAAAATATTTTAAAATGCACAAAAGGAATATTTATATCAATATGTGAAGAAAACACTTTTGCTATTTTTTAATGAAAATTACGCAAAGTATGAAAATTGTCACGTATAGTGTACATGAAGAAGAATGCAGAAAACCAATACATTATTTTATATTATAAATAAAATAAATATTACCCATACTACGAGTATTTACATATACTCTTACATAAAGTGATATGTTGACATGTTGCTAAGGCAACGTCTATTAGACACGTCAATGGTAACCTCATCACTAGCATAAATATACTAGAAAGAGGATGGCCGCCGCTACAAGATGGCGGACACGCCATTTTGTAGCGGCGGCTATCTTGGATTCACAATAATATTGAATACGGATAACTGTATTGTCACCGGAATCAAAGGCTAAGAAAATCGGTTAACGGAAAGAGGGCTTAAATTTCAACTACTAAATTTGACCCAAACAAACAAACGGGATTTTTTATCGTACACTCTCCTTCGTGTGTTCTCCATTCAACGTGACATTGGCGAAGTGATTAGTGTTCCACTGGTACGCTCGAAACGCCATATGATAAGAACCAAATCAATAAATATACTAGTATATATAAAATGTCAATATATCTATTTATTAATGCAATTTAACATACCAACATGTGCCGGCAAAATATTTTCCAACAACATATTGTTAACTCTCAGCATAGTTTCAGCCTCATCTTGTTCTTCACTTAATTGTATTTGCCATAAATAGTCTAGCCTGTTTCTATATTCAGTGGTTCTGTCAATCCAATATAGGGTGAACGTAATGAATACCACAGAAAGCGTATGGGACACTCGTGGATCTAATCCGACATTCCATGTAAGGTCTGTTGCGAAGAATGAAGTTTTGATTTCCCATACAACCCAAAGGTAAAATATCGTCATGCCTCCAGCCACTATCCATTTAAATATAAAGAAAACTCTGCTGAATAGGAAGTTTAAGAGTAATGCCAAACTCCAACATTGTGTGACGTGCTGTAATAGATTTTTGATATATTATGCTATATATTTATAATGGAGTGGTTTTTATATTGTTAAAGTATTTTTTGGTACCTCTACCTCTAGTTCCTCTCTTTCATATTTTGACAAATGGATGCACTGATTTTAAAATTGATACATACATACATAATTTCACGCCGTATCCCGAATATAGCAGGGTAGGCAGAGGGAATTAGTGTTAAGACACTCCGTTTTCCATTTCAACAACAATTAAAAATTAAAATTGATAATTTGATAAATTTAATCTTTAACTTCATGCTTTTTATTTTTTTTTAAGAATTTAATGTAATTTAAACATAATCATTCCCCTAACTGGGAATCGAATCCAAAACTATCGCTCTTACAGTCAAACACTGCCATACAACGAACACTACACTTGATTTAGATTATCATGTAAATAATATAAACAATTTAGTATAAAATTAAAACAAACCCAAGATGACATGCAATTCGACAGCACAAACTGCACTGTGGGGTCTACTTCGACTTCCATACACGCTATTACATTCAGCATTGAGGTAGCAGCTAGTGCCAAACTAATAAATAAATACACTCCTGTTCTTATTGTGGCAGATTTTATGATCAATAACGACAAATCGTAGATACGTCTAACGAATTGGTTTCTAGGTTCGTCCACTCCCTTGTATTTTGTCCATATAAATTGAAACCAAGTTAATGGTTGCAATATCGCTAGCACTACCACTAGTAGGCTTATTAAAATGCGCGAAAACCCCCTGAACTCGTTAAGCCTGCAAATCATATTAAATTAGTTCCCATAATTTCCTTATATGATTTTTTTAAATTAAAGCGACATCGGCTGCAAAACTGAACCTTTATTTTTATGAGTACATAGTTTCAATTCGTTGTATTTGCGCCTCAATGGCATAAGTTTATTGTTATTATTCTTATTTTCTAAATTCACGCTTTATCCTGCATAGCCAGAAAGCCAGAGAAAACCTAGTGTCGAGACACTCAGCTCGCTGCTTTTCATCCGAAATCAAGAAATGTCACCCGCGCGGAGAAATGAAAATAATTTTAAATGTAATCATATCCCCAAGTAGGAATCGAACCTTCAACCAATCTCGCTTACATTCGCTGTCCCACTGCGCCACGATACCCTGAATTATTTTTTATTTAAAAATAATTTACTGTTATATCATACCACCTGGTAGTTAGCCCGTTGATCATCATAATTAAAAATAGTATTATAAGGCAGCAAGTTATGTAGTATTTAAACAAAGGATCCGGTTGCTGAAGAAATGTTTTTTCTAGGCTTAAATTCTTGTACATCAGTGTAAACCTATTCAGTCGAGATTCATGCTTCAAGTGCTCCCTAGAAAATACTTTTTTTTAGCTTTATGCTTTATCCGGTATAAAAAGATAGGCAGTGAGAAACTAGTGTAGTGTCAAGACACTCCATTCTCAGCTTTCCTGAATTGAATATAATCATTCGTCTAAGTTGGGAATTGAATCCACAAGCATCGCGTTTATAGCCAGACCACGACCAGCGTCACCTCTCAATAAAATACTTACATAACATAAGTCGATTATCATTTTTTTTTAAATTAATTTTCTATAAATAAATTAAATAATAATTTTCCATTAATTATAGTATTTTTATATTTTTTTACATTTTATAGGCAAAGTGCTTTTTATAGTAACTATACTATAAATTTTATACTTTAGAGGGTTATTATAAGTAATATGATTATTTTATATAAAAGAGGCTAACGTGGTACAGTGGGAGAATCTAGACTATAAGCGCAATTTGTTATGGATTCGATTCCGATTTGGGGAAATGTTTATGTTGGCATTGAATTTCGCTATTAAATACACAATGTCTCGAAATCGGTTGACTATAGATTCTCTCTGACGCTTCTATTCGGAAATATATGTGAACCTGGAATAATGTAATATATAATTTAATGTCAAAGAAGGTTTAGAATGAAGCCAAAAAATTATCCCATTATATTATTAAAGTTGAATATTTAATTGTGAATATTTACCATTGATAATTTTATTTTTGCTTCACGCTGTACCCCGCATATAGCAGGTAGGCAGAGGGAATGTGAGAACCTAGTGTTAAGACACTCCGTTCCCCACTTTTCACCGAATTGAGGCATTGCATGCTGAGAAACTCAACGCCGCGCTTTGCGTTGCTACCAAACCCAGGAAATGAAAATACTAAACTTTTACATGTCTAGGAGTGGGAATTGAACCCACAACCTGTCGCGTTTACAGTCACACGCTTATGCCTCTGCGACACGACAGGCGCTAGATAAATATTTAAATACACCTTTTTGGTTTCAATTCATAGTAATAATACTAAAAGCCCAAAGTTAGTGCTTTACTGTAATATAAGTAAGTATATTTAAATATTTTACGTTCGTACTTTCCATTAGTCATGTCTTCAATTTCTTTTGCCATTTGAGCATCCGCGGCTTTTAGCATCTGTTGGTATTCAACCAAATTTTCATCCATAAAAGCAGTTGTTCGGCGAAAATTTGATGAACTTTTATTTTCCGATCGCTACTAAAAATACATATAATATAATATATTGTATTGATTAGTTTTATACACTGTATATATTAGAATTAATGTAGTTTATATTGAATTATATTAAATTTCATTTTTCTATAGATAAAATCGAAAAAATATAATATATCTATATATAAATACGTGAAGCAAAAACTTTTTACGAAAATTACGCGGACGGAGGAGCATGAAATTTGGCACCACCGGCAGAATGCTAGCATTTTTTAAAATAATACATAAATAGTATATTAAATTAACAAAATAAATGTTACACACACTACCATGATTTGACATCCATGTTTATATAAAGTGACTTCTACCTCACTACGCAATGTATTATTAACGCATTTACGGGGACACCAGTTTTTTAACTATATAATTATTTGAGTTGCAACGTATTGACAATTATAAATAAAAGTTTAACAATTTACGTAAAAATTTGTATTAAAACTTTCGAATAGTAACTACTTACTCTAGCACGTGAACGAGAGGTGATTATTTTGTTAAAACCAACAGAAGCTCTCCGAAATGGTTTGTAATCCGCTGGAGGCTACAAAAACAAATTGAAAATTTAGATATCGTCGACTATTACTTTTAACGATAGTTAGAACCCACGTTGAATTTTATACATGTTATTAAAATAATAGTATATATTTTGAATTTACCTTTGGTGGTCTCGAGAGTAGGAATGTTTCCAGCTTATTCTTCATTATAAACGGGTCGCTTTGAGACGCAAAGTTTGGTTCAATAATATATTCTCGTGCATAATTCAAGAGCAGTTCTAGTGTTTGCTTTGTTACGTGAACTTTTCTGAAATATAATAGGTATGTACTTATATATTATATGAATGATTTTGTCCCACGTTACTTATAAAACACTACAAATGTTTCAATAACAAACGTAAAATTTGATCCCGCACGCCGTTTTATGAATCAAAAAGAGTATACGATATCAAATTCAATTTATCAACTATGAATCCCGACAATTTTTCGGCAAATGTAATAAAAGCAGAGGGCCGCAATACGTGTATATTCTAAATTGCACCAGATTCATTCATTCAATTACACTGCAGCCTTCCAACAAATCAAGTTCCAACGTTCAACATTTTGTTGCGTGCAGATAATCAATCTTTCTGTCCCATGTCGGTCTGTCTGCATGAAACTGCAGAACTATTGTTTTAATGACAAGCAATTCAGTCTTTGTGCATGTGCGCCAGGATATATTGTGGGCCAAAACAATTATGAGACCGAACGTGCTCTGTTGATATATAGAATTATATTTCCCAGGTCACTAGTTACTTGTACATAGAACTGAGCGCTTCTGTACTTAGAATTAATACCAGTTTGTGATTTTCAATTAACATTATTATTTTTGGAAAATATTAGGATAAACATATAATTTAAAGAGTTTTACATTGTCTTATTGACCTTAGTAAGCTTATTGGAATATCGTTGTAAAATTTTAAACTTAGCTAATTTTCAATGCACCTTTTAAAAGAATCAAGCCACATATCTAAATTATTTTTATGAATGAAACATTCCATTTCCTTATTGAAGAATGGTAGTAATGTCAAATAATATAGTTCATATAATCTCGTTAAACTTTACCCAGCTTTGCCAGTAGATTCCATTTTATTTGCAATAGTGACGTCCTTCGACCAGATATCGAATTGCCATTTCCGAATACCGATCAAACCGCTTAGAATTTTTCCTGAATGCACACCAATTCTCATATCAATATTCAACGAGCGCTTTTCTCTGGAACGATTTAAGATTTTTAGTACCTTACATTACTTATACACATCATTTTATATGTCTTATGCTTAATATTAAATTTTACATTTAAATCAAAATTATTTAGCCAAAATTACTTTATGAAGTCAGTCAGTCAAACGTGTATAAACTATAAAGGTGACATCATAACGGATGTGTAAACCAATTATTTATTTAAATTTTATTATTAAGAAATAATAGATATTGTCTATGAATTATAATGAAAATGCCTTTGAATTTAAAGTTCTTACTAATAACTAACAGATCTACAATTTTAGAGGACAGTTTCTACCGTAGAGTAGTGTAAAATAAATCGTATATAACCGCAAATATTATGGATAATAATGGAGTTATGCATAAGTTTAATATATTACATTCTTAAGTCTTAAGGAGATACCAGCTAAGCCCAGGACTTAGTTTGAGTAGCTGAGTTGGCTGGTCGCCAAACAGATTATTGTTCCATGTAAACTGTAATATTCATATAACATGCATATTACGTATATTTTACCTTTTATTATGATATGGGCGTGTTTGTAATAAACATTAATTGGTCATAAAATAGTTATAGGATTAAAAGACAATTATGTTTTTAGTTCTTATCGTAATAAATATATTGAGTATGATAATGGTTATTGCGAATATGTTTTGTTTTATTAAATAAAAAAATATAAAAAGGTTTCTCTAAACCTTTGTTTTAACTGACATAGCGTTATTATATTCTTTATATCTACTGGATTTTTATCTGTAGGTGTATAACTATATCTATAATGAATTTTGCGTCTAAAGGTCATCGTGGCGCAATGGGACAGCGTTTGACTGTGAACGCAAATAGTTGAAGGTTCGATTCCATTAGGAGTAATGAGCGTTCCTTTAGGAATCCATTAGGAATAAGGGAGTGGAGGCTCTGGTAACATAAAGTACGGTGTTGTACGCAGGGGTCTTGACGCTAGGTTCTATCCGACTAACCTGCTACAAATACTCGAATTATCTATTCTTTGAATGTATATTTGAATTACATACATTCAAAGAATAAATAGTCTTTAATAGAAATAAAGAATAGATAATTTTTTAATATCATAAGAATATCTTACCTGACGTCTTTAATTATATGTATCATTTCGAGACCTAGGTCGACACAATTTTTCGCGTGTTGCTTATTCGGCTTTGGTATACCACTGACACAGTAGTAACAGTCTCCCAAAAATTTTATTCGTAGTACGTCATGTTCCTGAAACAATTACATTGTTTGTATTAACCGATTATCAACTCGACTATATTTTTGTGTTATATGTTGTGTGTATATTTTTTGCTGGCTGAATCATTTTTGAAATGATTCTTTTTGATATTGAAGGTACGTACTTTTGATAGGAATGGCTTGTTTAAAGTTAGTAAAGATCTGTTTTTGAATTATTCATAATAATATAACTTTTTAGTGCATTTTCTTTGATGTCGGTTTTCTTTCTCAGTAAAAAGTTATGCAGCAACACACATAAAAAAAAACAATACAGTCGAATTGAGAGCCCCCTCTTTTCTCAAAACTCAGTTAAAAACCGGCATACACCTATATAATAAATATAAACGTTATTTGAAGTAACGTTTAATCATAAAAACTATCGCGTGCAGTCTATCCGTCTCAGCTGTACCATACACCCGTTGTTTAGAACCTAGCTTGTTTACTTTTAACTTTTCCCTAAGCTTAGCTTCTACCATTAATTATGAAGTTTTCAAGTCGAATAAATTAGATTATATACTATAGTACTATATGTTTAACGCCTGTCGTGGCGCAGAGGCACAAGCGTGTGCCCGTAAACGTGACATGTTGTGGGTTCGATTCCCACTCCAGGAAATGGAATGTTTCATTTACTGGGTTTGGTAGCAAGGCAAAGTGCGCCGTCCGCCACTCGGCACGCAATACCTCAATTCAGCGGTAAGTGGGGAATGGAGAGTCTTAACACTAGGTTCCCTCTGCCTACCCTGCTATATGCGGGATACAGCGTGAAGCTATGTATGTATGTATGAGTATGTATGTATGTACTACATGTTTGATAAATTGGATTTCATATAATATATTAAATTATATAAAAAAATAGTGCATCTTCTATATAGAAAAGTAGGCAGAGAGAATCTAGTGCTAAGATATTCCGAAAGAAAATATTTTTTTTGTGTGTGTTTTTTTATCTTCACGCTGTATTCCGCACAAAGCAGAGGGAACCTGAGAAAGTAGCCTTTTCACCACTTTCCGCCGAATTGAATTGATTTGATATTTTTAATATTTAGTAATGTATTTATATTTTTTAATTATTATTATTATTCTTAAAAAATATTTTCTGGATAAAATTTAATTTACTTACCTCAGAAGCCTCGTCAAATCTTCCAAACAGTTCGTTGAGCAACTCCACCATTCGCATGGGTGACAAGGTAGTCGATATTTTAGTGTAATTTACGACATCTGCATATAATATACTGACGTTGTCATGCTCTTCTACGTATAGTTGACTGTCAAAAAGTATTTTTATTTCATTTTAATACTTATTTGTTCCTAGACTTATTTCATTTTATTTATTATTAGCTGTTATCCTCGGCTTCGCTAGCGTCGTCAATGGCATTCCATACTACATACTATCGGCTTTGAAGTACCTAGATTTTTTAATGTTTTTTTTTTTTTTTTTTTTTTTATTTATTAAGGTTAACCAGCAGTTTCACAATTTGGTACATGTAAAAAAGATACATTTTTGAACTTAATCTGTAAAATTATTGTAAAACTATTTTAAGGTTAACACCACTTGCAAAGTTATAAAAATATAATTAAAATTAATTTTTAGTTTGCCGTTAGACATTGTAGGCACTTTTCTTTAAACACATTTATATAATCGCAAAAGATATCAGTTGAGCCACTGCATCGATTTAATAGTTTGGTTATACGTGGTATTGCTGAGTTAGCCCCAAGTACGGTCCTGCGTAAAGGAATATGCAACGGTTTTGATGTTTTGACAAACAAAATGCCTCCCAAAATATTTTTATAGCCTTTTTTTTAAATAAAAAGTACCTTTTCTAAATCTCTAAGAAAATGTGAACAAATATCATGATAATCGGTTGAGTGGTTTTGGCGTGAAAGCGTAATAAACATACTTACATACTTATAATAATACTTATAATATTAATCTAACGTATATAATTATATATAATGTTTAAATATATTCGTAGTGTTGGTATGTAATGGATTTTCAGTTTAAAAATATAAGCTAGTTTATTTATTAAATACATAAGTAGAGTAAAATATTACCTAAAAGATTTCATATTATGGCTGTGGCTTTGTGACCGAATATCCAAGAACATATTTCGGATATCGTGGCGGACTCTTGATACGATATGCTCGGGCAAAATGCTTAACATTAGACGTTCCTGAAAAATATTTAAATGGATTAACCGTGTTGTATGGAAAATTTGTATTAAACTTATTTTATTATATGGAAGAAAATTTTATTATTACGTTTAACTATTTTTAATTTTTGATTACAATTGAATTAATTTGTATGATTTCAAAATGCGGTGTTAGAATTCCAACTAAACGTGTAATGTTTTAAAAATGGAAAGTTAGATGTCGGAAAGGGTTTTCTACTCATAAAATTAATTGCAAAGAGATAAAATATATACTGTTTGACACATAGTTCAAACTAACTAATTAACAAAGTTAGCTTCACGCTTTATACCTAGCGGTAGTCAGAGACATAGTCCAAACAAAACAATAAAAATAGATTTTTATATTGAACTTTATAAACGCTTGCTAATACTCAAAGTTTATTTTAAATTAAGTAGCATTACCTCCTGGTCTTTAACGAATTTCAACCGTAAAGTACTTTCAACGCAAGCTCGTCTGTCCAAAAACGAGCGTCGCGTGACAATCTCGTTCATCAGCCTGAAGTATATGCCCATGAGGTTGACACCAATTAGAAAGATAACTTCGCACGCAACCTGCAATGAGATATAAACACTTATAGAATTTACATGGAAATATTGCTAATGAATTCTCTTTAATACTATCACTGTTAGATATCACTGATAGTAAGAATGTACGCTTGTAAAATTATTATAATAAGTTATATTTTGTATTGTTATTTTTTATACAGTTTCATGCTTTTTCTGGCATACCACTGTCAAGGCATTCCACCTGAATTCGATTTCACTTATCATTGAGTGTTAAATGGCAGAAACCAACATAACATTTTTACTTACTAGAGAGAATAAATAAAAATAATGTAATAATAATCATTTGCGTGAGTGAGAATCACAACCCACAACTAATCGCGTTTACAGTCATACACTATCCTACTGCGCCACGATGGCCACTTTTTCTTTTACGCTGTAACCCGCATATAGCAGGGTAGGCAGAGGGAACCAGAGAACCTAGTGTTAAGACACTCCATTCTCTCAACAATTCCGTTCCCCAGTTTCCGCCGAATTGAGGCATTGCATGTTGAGTGGCGTTACTCAACGCCGCGCTTTTCCTTGTTACCAAACCCAAGAAATGAAAATACTAAATTTTACATTTCCTGGAGTGGGAATCGAACCCACAACCTGTCGCGTTTACAATCGCACGCTTGTGCCTCTGCGCCACGTCAGACGTTAAAGTTAAATTTAAATATATAAATACAAAACAAACTCATGTGTTCGTGCTCGTGCCTATTTATCTATGCTAAAGAATTTAATTGATTGATAGCAGCTTATGTACTTAGAATATAATAAGTTAAGCTCTAATAATCGTAATTACTGGTTAATCACTGCATTTTTGTGTTGCCTTTGTTGCATACAACAAAAACAACTAAATAGTCAATGATTAACATTTTGATATAATATATATTAAAAATGTTATATAAGGAAATTTCGCAGTTCTCAGTTACGAACAGCAAAAAGATCATATACTATTGATACACAGTAACCATGGTTAGTTAGTTAGTATTTTGTAATCTAAAAATTGCTTGTTGATTTGCGAAATTTAACGCCGCGCTTTGTCTTGCTAGAGTTGATAAGATTAATTAAATATAACCTTATTAAACCCATAAACTCTATCGATATATCGTATCGATTGATGTATCGATATATCGTTTATAGACGTATACGTATCGTATATCTATCGATGTATCGATATATCGTCAATAGACAGACGTGTCGCCACTGCGCCACAATGGCCTCAGGGAAGTATGGGAATGAGTGAATATATAAATTTTACGAGTATTACTGTAAAATGTGAATGCAAATGTCGTAAAAAACTATATTCTGTTTGATGATTTTCCTGTAGTGTAGTTTATAAGAAATAATATAAGAAATATTTAAAATAACGGATTATTTAAAGTATTCTTAAATAGAAATAGAGATATCTAACCCTTACCACCACCTCCAATTGCGGGTCGTCGATGTAAGTGAAGAAAGCGAATACAAAAATGTATACCAGACTGACTAAAACTCCCAGGATGATAGCCAGATAATTGTTTCTCATCGGTAAAAATATGTACACAGATAGAAGCGCCATAGTCGAGTAAGCTGGCCTTAAATACATGCCTTCATATGAGGTGTATATTGCAACGGTTATATCTGTAAAATAAAACAAAATAAAGATTAAAAGTGTGTACCATACCTACGTATTGTGTTTCAGTTTCATTATAATTAAGTTTTTAACATAAAAGTATGTCAAAGAAAACGAAATAAAATGTACAGTTATTACGAATACCTCAAAAACTACATGTCAGATCTTAGCTAAATTTAAATTGGATAGAACAAATCCTTACTAATATTATAACTACTACTATTAACTACTAATATTATAAATGCGAAAGTAACTCTGTCTGTCTGTCTGTTACGCTTTCACGCCTAAACCACTCAACCGATTTTGATGAAATTCGGTTTGAAGATAGAACTAAACTTGGGAAAGGACATAGGATACTTTTTATCGTGAAAAAAATGATAGAGGGGGTTGAAATAGGGGATGAAAGTTTGTATGGAAGTTCCTTATTGTCAAACATAAAATCATGTAATATTGTTTAGCTGCTTACAACTTCACCACTTAACCAATTTGACAAATAGTCTAGACCTTGGGAAAGACTATAGGATACTCCTTATCATATCGCGCGATATAACTGAATTTCACGCGGGCGAAGCCGCGGGCGGAAACCTAGTATTATTATAAACATTCATGATCAATCGAACTTAAAAGTACGAACAATTATGTCACTCTTGTCCTATATGAAAGGCCTAATTAGAATTCTATTGTTAGAATAATATGATCATATACGATGAATAATAGTTTGTGATTCATTTACCTATCTATGATAAATAATAAATATGTACTAATTACAGATGCAATAACGTTGCCTTAACAATGAGTATGTCATTTTATATAAAGGTATAGGTATAACAAAGACATGAAAGTGATTGTAGTTTTAAAAATATGTTTTTTTTAATATTGGCTTTTTACACTACTTCTCTATATAAATGTTAACGTAACCAAATTTCACAATTTAATCAAATAAAAAGTAGCAAAGGGAAGCTTCTGTTGAATGTAGATAAAATTACTATTTTGTGTCTTATCTAAATATGTATAGATATCATATTATGTAAAAATTATCAATAGACATGTCTATGATTACTTAAAAATTAAAATAATCATTACAAACAAAAACAACATCAACTAAACTCCTTTTTTGCCAGAATCTTCTTTTTCCTCAGATATGGATTTGTCGCATTGATTGCATTATATTTGGTTTTCCTTCCAATTAAAGCATATAAAAACATATTTAATTAAAACAATACTTTTAAAAATAATAAAAGAAAATTGTACGATTGATTTACTTTCCTAATTATTCATAAAAATATCGGATATGTTATCAACGGCTAATCTAGTCACTGACTCGTGTAATACAAATAACTAAGCTACCGTTACCATCTTATCTTTAATATTTATGAAAATTAAAATACATATATAGTACCTGAGACTACAAGATCAAGAGTTAGTACAAATGTGACTATAATAGGAATCCAAAACCATTTCTCCTTCAGTGGATTGTAGAGGCATTTCCAAAATGATAAAACTGGTACAGATATCCTCAATATGTACATGGCCAATGATAAATAAGTAGATTTCCATTGAATTTGCTGAAAGATATAAATTTATTAAAATGCAATATAGTTATCGCTTACAATACATATTTTGACCAATCGTGCGTACACTAGTATAAGTGCAAAAACCACTTTTCAGGAAAGACATTTAAAAGTTTCAAAGATTGTTATTTTGTTATTATTTGAAATAAATGATTTTTTAAATGATTATTAATCCATTGAATAAAAACTCTCCTGTAAGTTGTTTTTTAGCACTTGTACCTTGTCGTGTATGTAGGGCCCGTCGATTCATGACACCCACATAATCTTTATAAGTTGTAGCCCATATGCTATCTCTTACAAGTTTTCGCATTTATAATATTGAGACTGTATTTAAGAGTATTTTGGCGCAGTTGAGCCTTTTGACTATACGCAAAATTCATAGGAAACGAAATCGTCAAATCACATTCATCATTATCAGAATAATATTTATAATATATGTATATTGTGCACTTAAATTTATTTGGTTTGGTTTAATCAAACTTAGAAAATTGATAGACAGAGAGGACCTAATCATTTTTGTAGGCCGTCGACGGAGACGTTGTCTATTGCAAAGTTATGTATTGCTCAATTATTTCTATTTAGACTGGGGAAGTATTTGTATTATTGATACAAGGTTCATACATTTTAGTCAAACATAATTCCGGCGTGATTGTGAGGAATGTAAAGTATTGTGTCGAGTATATCTTGGAGGAATGTAAAGTATTTTACAAAATTACTTTCGTTTTTCCGTTTCATATCGTCTA
This sequence comes from Philaethria dido, assembly GCA_033558755.1. Lineage (NCBI taxonomy): Eukaryota > Metazoa > Arthropoda > Insecta > Lepidoptera > Nymphalidae > Philaethria > Philaethria dido. The sequence continues at coordinate 1,807,277 of JAKGSA010000136.1, forward strand.
AATAGTCTGATTAGACAACGTGGGGCCCTGGGTTTGTCATTGCCACCTGCCACAGTACATTTTTGGAAACTCGAAATTTCGAACACTTTACAGTAGTCCGTTGTCACAGGTAGACTGAGGTGACGTATTCGTCTGTCAGTTCATACACTCAGTCATATATATATATATATATATATATATATATATATATATATATATATGACTGGTTGCCTGGAAGAGATCGCTTTAAGCGATAAGGCCGCCTTATTGTACGCTATTACTACGAGTACTTCTATGTTATTTGTTTATTTGTGTGCAATAAAGAATATTTGTATTTGTATTTTGTATTTGTATATATATATATATATATATATATATATATATATATATATATATATATATATATATATAAATGATAAATACATAAAAAAAATATTATGTATGGATATAGGTTAATATATTAAAGAATTACTCATTAGGTAATTTACCCAATTTTAGAAATTTTCCTTAAAATTACATTTTAATCTTATCAGGTAGCAAAATATCTTTTGTAATTGTACACATGTATGTTAACAGGAAAGACAAGGACGTTTGATGTTTGAAGGTGAATAATATTTCAGCATAAACTAAAAGAATCTAGCTACTAACAATTAGTTACGAAAAATATAAACTTTGACGCATATTTCTTATCTTTTATCCATTCTCAGTTTTAGTTTACATACATACATAGCTTCATTTTCTGTTTATTTCCAGATATTATGCTTTTTGCTTTTTCCCGCCTCACAGGTCAGCTAGAGAGAAGCTAGTGTTACATTCCGTTCTTGACGTTCGCCCGATATTGATTGCGTATTATAAATTAAGACTCTACACTGCTTTTTGGGTTATCAATTCGTGGAAATATGGAAATAACAATAATTTTAAAGATAATCATTTCCGTTGTGAGGATCCAATAACAATCACGTTTTAAAAACTTTGAACTTTCGCGTCATGCCTTCTATAATAGCTAAAGTGATTAATAAATATTGCTCTATGTGAGAAGTCCATAAGAATCAGGTTTAGTACATCTATACATACTTACCTTACTAACAAAAAAGGAATTTAAATAAAAAGTAAACTTACCTCATTATAAGTGCTAATAACAACTAAAACTACATGGACCGTAGAAAAAAATACTAATAATGACACGTAGATGTAAATAAATGTTTCCCTTAATTTGTCATCATACTTTCGGTATAGTCCTTCCAAATCTTTTTGATAAAACTGGTCCTGAAAGAAGAACACAATATCAAATACAAACAAAATAAAAAAAATATATAAATAGAATTAAATAAAAAGCCTTTGATAGACTATTATATATGTATATCCATATATTACTTGGTGAAGCAACTATGTAAGTTTGAATGTAAATTTGATACTAATCGTTTAAGTGTGTAGGCAATATGTAATAGTAGAACAAATATATATAAAAATAATTTGCCTAAATTTATGCTAACTTCTTTTAAAACATCTTTAAAACAACCGAAAGACTAATTAAATGGACCACGTGCGGGTTGAAAATATATAATACAGAGAGTTTCTTTAAAGAAACTCTAAAAATTTATTTAATGAACTTAATACTTAAATTGTAAATTTTTCTATAAGGTGTATGATAAGTTAGTAAAATTATTACGCATAGCTCAAATTACTCGTCAGATCTTAATTATATTTAACCACATGGGACCACATCAGAAGTTTTAGCTATATCATCATATAAAAACAAGATCATCAAAATTAGTACACCCAGTAAAAAGTAATGCTATATTACAGATATATACAACGCCTGTCGTGGCGCAGAGGCACAAGCGTCAGACTGTAAATGCGACAGGTTGTGGGTTGATTCCCACTATAGGAAATGTAAAAGTTTAGTATTTCCATTTCCTGTGTTTGGTAATAAGGCAAAGCGCGGCGTTGAGTTCCACCACTCAGCACCTCAATTCGGCGGAATTTTGGGTAACGGAGTGTCTTAACACTAGGTTCTCAGGTTCCTTCTGCCTACACTGCTATATGCGGGATACAGCGTGAAGCTAAAAAAAATACAGATAAAAAATATGTCAAATTGAGAACCTTCCCTTTTAGAAGTCCGTAAAGGTAGAGAAATAAATTAATTCATATGTAAGCATAAATTTCTATTACTCAAAATAAAGACTACGTATAAATAAGCAATAAAAAATATCAATCTAATTCACTTATTTACATAATTTTATCCAAGACCACTTACGGAAATTATAGAGAAAGATTATTACCCATAATCGTTTAAATTATAGGTACTATTACTATTATACGGAAGCCTCAAATTGCTAGTATAAAAGCAGTTTCTCTTCGTAATTATTACTTAACACATACATACTTGAAAGCACGAGGTATATTTTTATTTTTATAAAATATAATAATAGTGTCCCCGTAAATGCGTTAATAACGCATTGCGTAGTGACGTATATGTCACATTATATAAGCATGGATGTCAAATCATGGTAGTGTGTGTAACATTTATTTTATTAATTTAATATATTTTTCATGCATTATTTTAAAAAAATATTAGCATTCTGAACTCCTTCTCTATATAAACTATAAGTATGCCAAATTTCATGCTCCTCCGTCGGCGTAATTTTCGTAAAAAGGGGTCCAAAGTTTTTGCTTCACGTATTTATATATAGATGACACAGGCATGGTGCAATTGTGATGACTTCACTAGCAAGCGGGTTTCATGGCTCAAATTACCTTCATAGGAATTATGTTTAACAATTATAATTGTTTTCACAATTTAGTATCTTTAGCATTTTTGCGCTTTTTCGCATAGCAAAGTAGACAGAGATAGCTTAATGTCCAGACACTTCGTACACCACTTTCAATTAAAATCATTTTAATATATACTCTACATTCTTCTTAGTGGGGATCGAACTTGTAAGATTTTAACAAAAAAGGAAGACCAACTTCAAAGAGAAAAATACTACTCCTGAGTTAACAAAATTTAAATGGGACCACGTCGCAAGCACTAGCTATCATTAAAAAAAGCTTGATTAAAATTGATTCACACATTAAAAAGTTATGCGGTAAATACATAAAAAATACAGTCGCATTGCGCAATGCTTTTTTTAAAAGTGGGGTAAAAAATAGAGAGCGAATACATAATTCCTTATAATCCAATTCGCAAAATGCGTATGATACATGAAGATAAAATACCTATACACACTATATGTACTAAGCAAGAATTACTACTATTTAAATTGTTATCATTGACAATCAAAAATATCACTAATAAATCTACTGAATTTGTTTATCGATAAGAAAAGAAACATTGCTTGTAAAAACACCTACAGTGTTATGTTAGACATATTTAATTATAAAACTGGGCGTGTACATTAAAAAAATTAGATACTTTATTTAGTGAATAGTTTATTATTATTTGTTTTATATTTAATATTTGGAAATGTTTACAATATATTCGGTAGCGGGAACTAACCATAAAACCTGAAAAAATAACTTATAAATATAAAAAATACTAAAATATGTTTTTTGTTATTGTGGAATTAAAATCTTCTATTTCGATAGCGTATTTTCCACACGCGTATATTTTTATTTAAAATGCCCTTTCATACTGCGGTGGTATATTTTATTTTTTATCTTCAGGCAACTCGCATATTACTCCGCCAAGATAATACAGTTTAGAGGTCTTCATGGCAAAGTGCGACAGCGTCTGACTGCAAAAGCGATTGGTTGTGAGTTCAATTCCCAATCGGAGGAATCATTATATTTGAATTATTTATCTCCCTTCCCTCTGGTGGGAGAAAGCGCAGTCTTGATTTCAGCTACTCAACATGCAATACCTTAAAGTTGGGCAGGAAGCGACGGAGTGTCACGACACTAAGTTTTATTTCACTAGCCTTTTTTTATGGATAACGGATGCCAAACGAGCAGAAAGACCACCTGATGGGAAGTGGCTACCTTCACCCATGAATATCTACAACACCAGAGATATTGTAGATGCGCTGCCGACCCAGAGGTTACAGATGGAAGGGGAAAACCTGGCTTACATGCCATCGAACCGGTACACATCATAAGATATTTGGAGGTTCGGCTTTGACATGATAGTGGTCGCGAGCTAGACGGAGGACGAACCTCCTACCACCAAACTACTGGGATACCCGCCTCTTACGGGACGCTACCCAGCGGCGAAGGGGAATTGTATTCTAATCCCGTCCCCTCACTTTTTTGCAAGATAAAGCGTGAAGATGAAGAAAAATTTAACCATAGCACTAAATTCTCCACTCACCCTTAAATATTTCCAATTCCATTGTTTTCCACCGGTCTGCTCAGATTCTTGTGTCCTAAAGTCGTGAAGGGATGACAACACACTAGTTGCTCTGCCAGAGTTCATGGAGTATCGAGCTAGCAGTTCTAGTGCCCCAACTTGAAGCACCACTGAGCCTGTTGTCCTGGATAGGTTTCCATCGTCCTATTGAAAATAAAATGCATTTCTTCAAATTTCATTTTAGTGTAATGTTGTTTGTTAGTGAATGATCTCTTGATTAATACTTTCTGCCTGTTTACAGACTTATCACGAATATCACACATTTTAATTGAATTTATTTTAATCGGATTAATCGCGTTTATTTTTTATTTAAAAATACGTTATAGAAATGTTTATTCGATGTTCTAATGTTTCGAACACTACATAGAAAACAGATAAACTGAGATGACATTCGCCTGTCAGTTAACTCATTTGGTATACTCATATTAACCCTTTCCACTCCAATGTCGAATAAGGATTAAAATTAAGAATTATAATATAGTATCATGTAATTATTCATAAAATAAAGTTTATTAAATAAGAATAAATCGTTTTTTTTTTACAAAATACGCAAAAACACTAAAAGTTAAAAAACGTAATTTTAGCGTGGAGCTGGTGGTATAAAAACAAAAACAGCCTTGGAGTGGAAAGGGTTAAGGTACCTTCACCGATTTCTTTATTCATCGTACCTTGCCCTCTAGTGTGGGTCTGCGAGTTTATAGTTTTCAGAAGTGATATATCAGTTGGGTCGCAAGAATACAGGACAGTACGCAAATAAAAAAATTGATGGCCGTAGTATCATAATATTTGTGTCACCTGACAGCTCCATGCCACCTCTCTCTACCTATTTTAACGGACTACTGTAAACTGTACGAAACATTGGTTTTTCTGTACGTTCTAACTCCGTTATAACGGTATTTTTATTAAAGGTAATGAATGGTAAATGAATATTTAGTACTTAAATATATTTAATATTTTTTATAGAAAGGATATAACTTTTACCTTATAAATAAGTAAATAATAAAAGCCTGTCGTGGCACGTGACTGTAAACACGACAGGTTGTGGGTTCAATTCCCACTCCAGGAAATGAAAATATTAAATAATATTTAGTATTTTCATTTCCTCATAAAACGAAGCGCGTCGTTGAGTTCCGTCATTGAACACGCAATGTCCCAATTCGGCGGAGAGTGAGGAACGGAAATAATAAAAGAGAACGGAATATCTTAACATTAGGTTCTCTGGTTGCCTCTGCCTACACTGCTATATGCGGGATACAGCGTGAAGCTTAGAAAATAATTAAGATATCATACGTTAGTTAGTAGTTATTTATAAATATTCCATTTATTTATTATTATTTCTATTTATTCATAATTTTGATTAATCTTTACAATTTTGTATTCATCATATTATAAAATTATTACTATACAATAATCTAAATAATTTATTTATTAATTCGTATATTTAAGGAAATTAAGCAACAAGCTTAACACTTGTATATGTAAATTCGACCACTTTTGAAGCAGATTAGGTTACTAGCTCGAGAGCGGTGCACTAAGAACGTATCTTAAACCGTGGGTATTAATCAAACGCTCCTACGTAAATCTGGCTACTTCAAACTACAGTTCAGCTTAAGTTAAGGCGCAACTACAGGGATTTCGGAGATTCTATGAATAGTAATATCACTTTGTCAGTTCTTTGTTGAACTGTTAATGAAATTCACGTCGTTATTTTGAAAGTGGTTATTTGGATATTAAATATATTTTTTACGCATATAGCAGAGTAGGCAGAAGGAACTAGAGTACCTGGTGTTAATACACTCCGTTCTCTTTTAACGTCCGTTCCCTACTTTCCGCCCGATTGAGGCATAGCAAGCTGAGCAGCGGATCTCAACGCCGCATTTTGCCCTGTTACCAGAGCAAGGAAATGAAAATACCAAATATTATTTAATAAGTTCATTTCCTAGAGTGGGAATCGAACCCGCAACCTGTCGATTTTACAGTCGCACGCATTTCCCACGGCACGACAGGCTTCGATTAAATTTATTTATTATAGAAAATAAACATTTATGAGTATATATATTTCCCTTTATTTATTGGAATAGTTATTAAATTATAGCCTTATACTTTTACTAATTTAGAGGTACCATACAATAAACTACTGTTAGAAAGGATTGTATATGACCGATTTCTACATGTTGATACCACGAAGAAATCATAGGACAAGCCGAATTTTCATTATATGAGACTGTTAGTTCTTTAATATAATCTTCACATTGCATGTAAAGGAGACCGAACCAACTTTGTACTACACATAGCACTGGGTGAAAATAATTATGTATTTTGATCTTCCAAAAAAGTTCAATATTTATAAAAAAATAACAAAAAAACACGTTTTACCTTAATCCATTTCTGTAATAAACGTTTTCTATTAATTTCTCTGAGTCAGCTTATTTAAATCATTGCTATCTTACTAGATCTCGACGACGAAAGCACGTAGAGTTTAAATGACGCATTCAATTCATCCATATATCAAGTATAACGGTAAACGTATATACATATAGCAACACTAAAGAAATATATTTAATTCGATATTTATATATTTAATTGTAGTATTGTGCTAGTATTTATTATTTTTTTTTATAAAGAAAAACATTTACATCTAATTCAATTTAACTTTGAAAAAATTATTGCGTATTTAGGTCCATTGTTCTATATAAAGATTGAATATTTTAAATTGGAATTTAACTATTCAATTTAATTAGACAAAAATATACCTATATATTATATATAATTATTATATTATTCATGTTATGATATCGTCCTAAACACAATAAATACAATAAAAAATGAAAATAGGAATTAAGCCTAAAAACAAATTGTTATCAAAAGGAATTTACAGAAAATGATATGATACATTAATAAACAAAACACTTACCATTATTGTCAGTTGCTTAGGAACATGCTTGTAAGAAGCCAAAACACAACACAAGTACAAGAGTACACTAGGACATTACTCGAAACGCCGACTGACTGAGAAATTGGTTTAGTCGAATGATAATTAATAGATAAACGCCACTTGTCGGACGAAGGAATTACCAGATTACGATAAATTTTATCAAAGCAAGTTCCAATCAGTTCATCAGTGATGAATTACGCTAACATACGATTTCTAAACTGATTTCATTTAATGTACAAGTTGCTAAAATGATATAAACAATATTCTAACAACCAAAGATAAAACGATTAAAAGTTTCCTTAAAATATGTGTTACAATATGTGGGCAAGAAATTACACGCTCTTTCTTGCTGCCAACTTTGTGTGAAGATATAAAACAAATGATGCCTTCTTTCAAAATATTTAACACTTTACCAATGAGTGACTCTTTGTTTCGTTGAGTAAACAATTTCAACATACGATATACCTATTACTGTGTAATATTTGTACATAATGTATGTACCTGTTTGAAAACTTACTTATACAAAGGTGGTTCGATGTTTTGATATCTTAAATTTCTTTGTTACTTAATAACTCTTACATTTTATGACTTTCAGTTTTCTTATCATTTTTTTAAACAAAATTTAAATCATTTTATATTAGTTTTAGAAACAAAACAACTGTCTGTAACTGTATATATTTCTTAAGAGAGTCCAAAATGTTTGCTAGCTCTATTTTTCTAAATAAATTATTATAATCTAATACTATATATACAGTAGCTACAAGCAGTGGAGTTATATTTTAATGAGATCTTCAGCGCCCATTAGAGAATACAGAAGGAAGGTCTAAACGTTGTAATAGAGGACATGACCGCTTCGTTATTATCGCTTATGGCTATCTTCGGATTGAATTTCACATTGTCTTTCGTCTTTTGCTAGCGTCATCCTCGACCCCGCTATACTAGAAGGAGCTGTGTGTGTGTGTGTGTTATTGCTATAACAGTGTGTGAGACTGTGTCGTGCAACTGTAATTTGGCCGACTTCGTTTTCTTTGGGCTGTCAGTACCTTCGAATCTATTTTTACCTCGCATCCCTGATTGATTAAGGATTATTTCTTTTTTGTTTGTATGTATAATGTATCGTTAAATATCGCTGTCTGGGTGCCTGTCGTGATGCAGAGGCACAAGCGTGTGACTGTAAACGCGATAGGTAATGGGTTCTCTATCCTATCCCACACCAGAAAATGAAAATATTTAATAGTTTTTAGTATTTTTTCCTTTCCTTTTTTCCTTCCTTATTTCCTTGTCCTGGTAACAAGGCATTGAATTCCACCACTCAGCACACAATACTTCAATCCATACGTACTTAAAAAATATTTCATATAGGTTAAAATTTCATGTTTACAATTTTGTTAAAAAATAAAAATTCTATATATCGATACATGGTAAAAATAAACGTCTTATCTTAGAAATAAATTACACTTAACTTTAATTCTAAGAAACATTTAAATATTCCTATTACCAAAATTATCTAGATTGATAAATGAAAAAGTTATCGCAGTTCACTTTTGAGAATTGTTTTCAAGTGACATATACAACTTATTATGTGGTTTAAGTTTATTAAATAAACAAAATAATTAAAAGAAAAACTATTTTTTTAACTATTACTAAAAAGACTAAAAGATCGCAACGTGATGCACATTTTTTAAGCTAAATAAGTACTTCGACCTCACCAACTACATGACCAGGAATAGGTTTAGAGTCAATTTATTCGCGGTACAAGCGAAAGGTATAACAGCGAAATCTCTCTATAATCTACTATAAGAACTCAAGCCTGTTTAAAACTACCATCCGTTTATTTCTAGCACTTATTTTTAAGGCGACATTAGTATTCTTTTCAAATTTGGTTATGCAGAGAGGACAGTGACGTGGTTTATAAAAAGTACCAATTTCAAATACAAATTAATTTGTAGCTAGCAAATGTATAGTTATTCAGTTAGATCTACGCTAAGTACATTTAGAAATACATTGCCGCGCTGTGCAAAGTAAGTAGTTGAAGCAATTTTCTTAACGAATCACAGCAAAGTCCGTGTGAACTTGTAACTCACAAATTATGCTGCTCGTACTAATTGGCTCTCAAATTCATTAGCAGCCATTTAGAGGACACCCACTTCGAAATAGACCGAAGAAGTTCAACATTTCTATTGCATATTTTGACTTTCTATTGAATTAAGTAGAACAACCGGCGCTATCATATGGTTATTTTGAAGTATTTTTAAATTATTTTATTGTCTCACATATTTTTAAAAAATGTTAAGGTTGAAAACGAGAAACAAACGGTGTATTTCTCTTTCCATATTACGTCTATTAGGATATTAATAAGAGACACCGCGTTGTTGTCGTCTCAACACCTTACTTTGTCTGACTAGTAATTTTTTTTTTTTAAATAATTAACGCTAGTGTCTCCGTAATGCGTTAACAATGCATTGCGTAGTGACGTATATCTCGCTTTATATAAACATAGATGTCAAATTATCGTTGTGTGTGTAACATTTATTTTATTAATTTAATATACTTTTTATGCATTATTTAAAAAAAAATTAGCATTCTGCACTCCTTCTCTATATAACCTATAAAGTGTGTCAAATTTCATACTCCTTCGTCCGCGTAATTTTCGTAAAAAAGGATCTAAAGTTTTTGCTTCACGTATTTATATGTACATATTCTGGGGTACTGACTTTGTTACCTTCAAATTCAGTTAAGTACACACTCTTTAACGTCATCACGATGACATCTGGATTTTTTTATAAAAACAATATTTTTTTAGATTTAAATCGTAATTTTATAACATTATACTTTATTATTCTCGTATGAACGTGTATATCTCACATTATCTTTTTATACTGTAAAGCGACCTCTAACGATAAAAACATAAACTGCGTAAGTGATAAGCACTGTAGTCACTACAAGAGGTCGTTGTTTGAGAGTTTGTTATGATCAAACTATATGTATTTATATTTATTTGTTTGTATTTAATTTATTTACAAAATATATTTTTTTTTTTTATGGAAAGGACAAGGCAAACGAGCGTTCGGGTCACCTGATGGTAAGTGATCCCCGCCGCCCACGGCCCCGTGTAACACCAGAGGAGCTACAGGTGCGTTGCCGGCTTTTGAGGTGGGAGTAGGCGCGCTTTTTGAAGGTACCCATCTCGTATCGACCAAAATAAAATATAATAATTAATATAATTTAGTGTTTGCTGTTTTTAAGCGATTACAAAAAGAGGAGGTTCTTAATTCGACTGCACATTTTTCCTGTGTATTATCGCATAACTACGTAGTTTATGCTTAATGAACTAATTTTGATGTTTACTTCTTATGAGATAACTAGTGTTTAACTAAATTTAGTTAAGCCCTGGCATGTACTTTTTGAGTTATTCGGAGTAATTGTACTTTTCAAGGCCATTTCTTGAAGTCGATTTTAGTGTAAAAAGTAAAATAGTCATTGAATTAATTTTACATAATAATCTTCATTATATTTTTTATTTTATATTTATATTTTTTTGATTTCATATTATTTGTCATACTAATTAATCCTTTCAAAAGATCCTTCTAAAGAAACGAATTTAGTTTAATCTGTAGTAGTAAAAGGTGAAGTCCTTCTTATACCTGCAAGGTGCAAGCAAGCTTGGACATACGTCAAAGTAAAAAATATTATTTACAACTCTAAATTATTACTTAATATCAGCCGTGTCTTATGAAGTTCAATTTGTTGTTTGCAGCAGTCTAGTGTAGTATAAAATGAACTTATTAGTCTACCATAAAAAAATATCACAAAACGTCACAGAAATCTATAATATTAATTAAAATTTTCAAAAATCGATTTATTTATATTTACTAGTGTCCCCGTTGACGCGTTAATAACGCGTCCTCACAGCGTATGTATATGTCACTTTATATAAACATGGATGTCGAACCATGGTAGTGTGTGTAACATTTATTTTATTAATTTTATATATTTTTTATGTATTATTTAAAAAAAATACTACCATTCTGCACTCCTTCTCTATATAAATTATAAGTGTGCCAAGTTTCATGCTCTTCCGTCCGCGTAATTTTCACGGATTTATATATAGATAAGCCAATTTGGAAATTTTTTTATATATAATATATTAATAAGTATAAATTCAATGTTTTCCTTGAGCTAGTATCTATTGACAAAATTCTAAAATTCTGAAAAAGCCAAAGGAATTTCAAATACTATATAGGAACAAATAAATCAAGTTAAGTATTTTCTATAGTAACTCATACATTTATTTGCAAAAAGAAGTAATATCAAAAACATAAAGAAAATGAGACTTAAGTTCAATAATATGAAAATTTGTGGATGTCACTTGCGATAAAAGAATTGTATTATAAATGTGTAAAGTTTTGTCAGTGATCCTGAAATTCATTTAAAACTCAATAAATATATTGAACTTCAAGATTTAACTTGCCTACTTTTGACTTTTGACATCAAATCTTTATAAAATAAGAACTAATATGAAATTGTATAACAAAAATCTATATATAAATACGTGAAGCAAAAACATTATACCTTTTTTTAAGAAAATTAAACGGGCGGAGAAGAATGAAATTTGGCACAAATATAGTTTACATAGAAAAGCAGTGCAGAATACTAATATTTTTTTTTTAAATAATGCCTAAAAAGTATATTATAATATATTAAATTAATAAAGTTACACACACTACCATACTTTAGACATCCATGTCTCTATAAAGTGGCATATACATTACTAGACAACGTGTTGTTAACGCGTCAACGGGACACTAGTATAAATAAATAAGCCATATATAAATGAAACGAAGAACGTCTTGACACTAGATTCTCTCTAACTATAATATTAATCCGCTGGGAATAAAGCATGAAGTTAAAAAGAACTTTTTTCTTTTTTTTTTTTTTAATATTATAATACAACTTGTATTTGAGAAATAACCTTGTATGTGAAGTCTGAGCTTTAATTTATTTATTTAGTTATAAATAAATTTTAAAATTATCTATTAACCCTTAATAAATAGATATTAATATCTCAAATCTTTTATTAGTTCGTCTTTTTCATGGGATTATGTATTATATTCATTCTTTTCATCATTGCTTGTACAAATTTCCCTGACTTACTAATTGTAACAGTTTGTAAGTAGGCAAAGTAACGAATATGGTCTCCTCATTGGTACTCAGTGCTAATTAGCGTCAAACTACAGTACGAACTCTAAGACGCTTGTGTAACATTTTGCAGTAGTAAAAAACTAACAAGTTAAAATTCATAAAAGATATTAAGAAAATATATCAACATAACTTATTAAATTTAAATATTATAATGATGATCTTCCTTCCGCAATCAGATAAACTCGTAAATATACGGCTAAAATAGAATACATTATACAATAATACTTTCAAAACAGCAACTAAATAATATGTGCTATCAAACTTTATAAATTATTACAATAACAACCGCTCAATTCCATTTTATGAAACATAAATATTTACAAAGCTTAATGAAGAGGGATATAACAGCTGAGTTGAAGTTATAAGAACGAAAAAGTGGGCGGATGCTATACTGTGTTGACAGATGGAACAAGAATGGGCGTAAAAATATCTGGTACACAGTAGGTATATCATCGCACGAATGTCTATTGTTAGTGACAAAAAAATTTGCACGCCCCGCTGTGAGCTTTAAAGCTTGTATTCTACTTAGTAATATATCATTCGAGGTCGAGCGAATTGATACGTCTTCTTCGAAATGCTTTATCTTGGAGAATGGGTACGCTTATAATACTACGAAAATGTGTTCATAAATTATGTTATTATCATGTTTTTTTGGGAGCAAGTGATATTACGATTATATGTGCGTATGTATTCAGTTTTGTAGGAGTGACAGGGATTGCTGTAAGCAAGTGATTTTAATGTCCTGGTGGTACAGTGTCACGCCTTTTCCTTCAAAGAGGAGTAATCAGATCTAACCTAGGATAAATAATATCGTGAAGTTAATAAAAGACAAGATAGTCTTAGACGTTATTTTTTATTAATGAGTTTTTAATGAGTTATTCATAAAATATTATAAAATCGTTTTAACTATACACCTTTTGTGCACTGTTAAAATAAAATGGTTCTATTTTTTCTAAAGATATTCAATATTTGAAATTTTTAGTAACCAAATATAATAAAAATATATTTATAGAAATAATTTTCTTACTCCCATATTTTCATTCTCACGATAAAAATGTTGGTTTTATGAAGGAAATATGTACTATACATTGTAAAAGCTAATAAATTCTCTATATATATTTTTGCTAATTGCAAAACACAAATAGAATAAATAATTTTTTGCTTATTATTTCAGCTACTTAAATACATTGTACACCTAATCATTTACCTGGGTATAAATACAATGTGGTCTTATAATAATATATACTAGCCCTAAGTAAACAAACCTCTACAACAACAGAAATTTGATGGATCATTCATGCGAATTGAGATATAAAAACAAATTTAAAAAATATTTTAAATTACCTTTGTGATATTGAAAAATGTAGTTATTACCCCTTTTATCTTCTTCCTTTTGGTTTCCAATTTTAAACGGTTACGCAGGTGTTACACTCGCTAACCACAATGATTTTTGACGTACTTATTCAAATATTTTGTACAGATTATACTATAGTATTTGAAATATTAATAATATGTATTTATCTTCGCACATCTGCCGCGTCATGAGGGGTAAAGAGAATTTTATAAAGTCTCTTCTCTAATTGTAAGTGGACGCATAAAGTGGACGATACATTTCGCACTTCGTCAAAATACATTAAGGAAATTAAAATAATAAGCAATATTGTATATAATAGAACTCTTCCGTTAGTGGCTGATTGACAGGCAGAGGACAATCGAAGTTACTGGGCTTAGAAGGCTGAAATTTGTCATGTAGGTTCTTTGGAGAGCGTAGAGGAGCATCAAGGAAGGATTTGCCGAAATTCCTACGAAAACAGAAAAATAGGCTTTTACGTCGATAAAGTACTAAGATAGATATAGAGGCCTGTCGTGGCGCAGAGGCACACCTACGACTGTAAACTCGACAGGTTATGGGTTTGATTCCCACTCCAGGAAATGAAAATATTAAATAATATTTATTGTTTTCATTTCCTCGCTCTGGTACCAAGGCAATGCGCGGCGTTGAGTTCCCCTACTCAGCACGCAATGCCTCAATTCGGCGGAAAGTGGGTAACGGAAATATTAAAAGAGAACAGTGTCTTAGCACTAGGTTCTCTGGTTTCCTCTGCCTACCCTACTATGTGCAGGCTTTAGCGTGAAGATAAAAAAAAATAGATATGGTAAGAGTACGAGTAGGATTATAAAATTTACGTGAATAAAGCTGCGGGCGACAACTCCTCTATATTTCCTAGAATGAGAATCGAATCCACAACTATGACGTGTACACTAAGACACTTGTTATATACGTCCCGAGGGTGACAATAAAGTATGGTATGAAAATAACTCAGCGGATTCGCACACGTGTTTGATCTTCGTTTAGTTTTTACTGCTACTAATGTACTATTGTATTATTCATTGTTACATGATTCATTCTTTCTGAAGTGAGACTATTATTTTGAGTTGATTACTAATTATACAAAGAAAACTAACTAAGTAACTTTTACTTAGCTAAGCTATGTTTTTGATCTTTTATTATGAAATAAAATTATTATTTCTTTTCTATTCTTTTAATAAATATATAAAAAATATTTCTGTGTAACATGTACTTTAAACAATTCTTAAGATAGAAGCACAATTGATTGATATTTATGCATATCTTATACTCAGGAGTTTAATAGAACTAACTTAGCTACTGACGATATAATTGAAAACTAAGGTACCCATAAGGGACCCATAACAGTGAAAGTATATGACACAGTGAATAACTTATTAAAACCATAATATAAACTAATTAGGGCGCAGTGAGATAGCATTTGACTGTAAAGGTTATTGGTTCTGGATTCGATTCCCATTCTGGGTAAAAAGGCCGGCGTTGAGTTTCGTCCAGTTTGGTTATTTATCTGTATTTCAAACGGTAAGTGGAGAACAAAGTATCTTGATCCTAAGTTTTCGCTATCCTGCAAACTGGAAAAAAGCTTATTTTTTTTAGCTTCACTCTATTTCACGCAGTTTTAAGGCAGGGTAAGCAGAGGGAACCAGAGAATCTAGTGTTAAGATATTTATTTATTTATTTGTGTGCTAAGTGGCGGAACTCAACTCCGTGAAAAAGCTTAAACCTGCCATAAAACCATTACATCGTTAATTAGCAAACATAATTAATATTCTTAATCTATTTTTACCATAAACTACGTGATGTGTATAATCAAGACAGTGCAAACACCATGTCGCCTTTGTCGTCATATAAACGGATAGCCCTATGTAAACAAACCCTCGGTAGCAGATTAGAAGCTCGTTAGTCTATCAAATAGATTATCTATGTCGCATAAGTCGGAACTGATATTCTGTCTTGTATTACACTTGCTGTTTATGTTCGTTTGAAGTACTATTTACTATTTGTTGTTGATTTTGTCCTATTTAAGTTTTTTATATAGAGCCATATATATTTAAAAGTACTGTTCAATGTACTTTTTTTATTACATTATATTTTCGTATAAAAAATATTTTATAGTTCCGCCATTCAACATGCAATATGTCGATTCAGGCACAAGGAGAGAATATGGTGTCTTGGCACTAGGTTCACTCGACTGCCTATTATGCGGGACCTGCTATACGGTAAAGATAAAAAAAAACACATAACTATAATTACATGTCTAATAGCAAATATGAGATATAATTTTGCAATATTTTTCAGGTATTATTAATTATTATCATTTTTTTTAAGCTTAACGCTGTATCCCGAATTTAGCATGGTAGGTAGGTATTATTAATATTTCCAAAAAAATATATAAATATAAACCTTCCATTTTTTAGGTTTTATATTAATGTACACTATAGACAACGTTTTTTGCAACAACAAACATATATTGTTGTTTTTTGTTTTCATTACAAATTAGCAAAAAAACTTATATTAACCAAAAAAAAATTATATATGTAATATATAATTTTTTTTTTCTTATGCTACGAACTATATTTGTAAAACATGTATTATTCTTTAAAACTTCAAGATTTTTCTATTTTTTTTATACCAAACTGAGAAAAGAATTCATTGTGCGAGTATGGCAATAATTAACACATACTAAGTAGTAAGGACTATTTCTAAATAGTTACATTTTTAATATATTTTAAATATATTCCTTTATAAATTGACTTTTAATATATATTAAATTTATAACCAAATAACTTAACAACAGTATAAATCATTTATTTTAATTGAATTTGTCATTGTTACTCTGACTCATAGATTGCAATCTCATCGGCTTCCAAACGGTTCAGTGGGCGGTGACAAACGCAGCATCGCCCAGTAACAGTCAGTCGAAGTTAACTCCACCATCATGTTGGCATGAAGCCAAATAAGATAATAAAAGAAAAGGAAGCATACAAAAATGCGTATTGTTAACTGTATCCACTATCTACTAGAATAAATATATGTTGGCTCGAAGTTTAAGGGGATTTTCTAGGAAGATGTTCGTTATATAGGTTACTGAAGATACATTATGAGGCCGTGGGTCTGTAAACGAGTGTGGTTGTGGGTTTGATTCTCACTCAGAGTAATAATTGTACTTATTATATAGTATTTAAATTATTTTCAATTCTCGGTTTTGACAATGCAAAGCGCTATGTTAAATTCTGCCACTCAACACGCAAGACTATTCCGCTGGAAAGGATAATGCATGAAGAAAAAAATGGTACAATATTTGTGCATATTTAAATGTGCGAATAACTTAAATAGATTTTTTTCTTTTGTATCATAGTCATAATTTTTCATCAATAAAATAAATAAAGTTTTAAATTCAATAATAATAATAATAATTCACTCATTACAATTATTCAGAAATAATCAGCATTTATTTAGCGGCTAGTCAATTTATATATAAAAATTTGATGTCCATTTATTTCTCTTCATTATATTAAATAGCTTACGATGCGTTCTTCCCACTTTTCCCCGCATAGCACGGTATTCAAAGAGAACCAAGTGTCAAGACCCTCTGTTCTTTACTTTCTGGCTGAGATAGATTCGTTGTATGTTGTTAGGCGGAACCCAACAGCGCATCTTGTCTTACCACAGGGGAGAAATGAAAATAATTTAAATATAATCATAACTCCTGTGGAAATCGAACCCGCAACCAATCGTTTTAACGGTTAGGCGATGTACCCCTACAATCTCTGAGGACATTTTTTAATAAAAAAAATATTAAGTTTTGTCTAATTCTAATACCCAGACAGATATGATCCAATAACCATCGCGTAAATAAATGTCCCAACGAGTTATATTTGGGTACAATTAACAGAATAGATTTTTTTAAATCATAATTTCTTATATAAAACATTTTTAACCAACTTCAAAAAAGGAGGTTATCAATTTGATCGCATTTCTTTGTGTTAACACACAGAACTTTTTACTTGATGGACCCATTTTGATGATTCTCTTTTTATATGATAGCTAATACTTCTGATGTAATCCCATTTAAATTTTGTTAAGATCTGACAAGTAGTTTTCGAGTAATTCGTAATAATTTTACTTTTCAGTGCATTTTTCAAATAAAATTCGGTCGGTTTACTTTTTTTGTTAAAATTTTAATTATTAAAAAAGTTATATAAATATTTAAATTATGTTGGTGTTTATTACAAATAGAATACTATTGTACAACATTTTGAAAGAGATAACAATTAACGCGGTTTGTTAGTAAAAAAAAGGATGAAGTTGGCGCTCCTGGTCGTGGCAATGTTCCAAAATGACCGGATAATAGAAAATAGCACTAACCACTGTGTATTTATATGGTTAATTCATTTTGATTTATTTTAAACTTCCTTCTGTACCTTTATATTGTTACAATAGAAAGCTATAATTAATATAAATATTTTGGTTTTTTATAATATATTTAGGAGTATGTCTCATATTGTCTGTATTGCAATATGAATATTTTCACTATCCACTTTCTGGTCATAGACCCGAACCCTTGTTTTGAAATACAAAATCATGAATAATCAATTATAGTACAATCCTATAATTATTTATATACTTTTGAAAATCGAACTCAGAACCATCGCCTCCTCAGTCGTATCAGTTACCTACAATACCACGGTGTTTGTGTTCTCTTATACGAGTATAACTTACCGTAATATAGAAGTTTCACTTGTGATATATTAAATGTTTACATTACATTCGACTCAATTCGTCACAAAAAATCACAATTTTTTAAATTAGTTCTTATAATGTAGAGTAAATTGGAAGTAAAAATATTTGTAACTAAGTCAAAGAGACAATAACTCATTTATTTTTATAATACGCAAAAAATCACGTAAAGTGTAGTTAAGCATTTAAAATAATCAAAGATAGGAATCGTTTCATATTAACGCGGTATTGTTAAAATTTTGGCATGCATGAGATAAATGACATTGACTTTCTCCTCGCACCAATTATTATGGAAACAAAGGAAGATGGAAGATGTAAGACTAAATTAAATGGAAACTACGTATTATTTTTAAATATAAGCTTTTGTTTATTACTGGATCTTTTTTCATAGCTTAAGCAAAAGGAACCAAATGTGAAGACAATTTTTGCAACTCTCTTTAAGATAATTATAATATTATTCAGTTATTAAAATAATTGTATTATATTAGGTCATAAATAATAAGTTCAAAAATAATTATGGAAAAAAGTTTAAAAGCAATTTTGGTAAATTCTGTATTAGGTAAAGGTAATTCAATTATGGCGAATGCAGCCAAAAGCGGGCTCCGCTGAGCTCCTGCAAAAACAGCTTTTGACAGCTTGGCTTTGGAGCTTATGCGAAAATTTATAGAAAATTGCATGAACACGCGTTGCGCTCGTAGGGTGCGCGGGAAACCATCGGGGGGTGTATATTTAGAATGTTTCAAGCCGTAGATCCTCAGTCTACGTTCTACTCGCGGGTAGAGAGCACGTCCCTGTTTCACTCGGTCCGACTTCGACGCACTCCCGATCGCAATTAACATAACTGAAAAATAATACATACACTACTCATTCCGTGTTTTGTGCTCTGGACTGGATTTAGAAGTGCCTGTGCCTCACAATTTTAGTGACTGAATTATTTAAACTTTGTAGCTGTTTATTTGTTAGTGGCACATTGAAACTTCAAGTTATAAAGGTATGTACGTGCTTATCGTTTGGTATTGCTACTAATTTGATATCAAGTTCCATTTAACTTTTAATGTTATGCATATCAGGATTTTTATTACCCTATTATCTTTAGGCTGTAAAGTTTATTGGGGTCGATAGATAGTTTTATCAAAGTTATTGTGACTACGACGAAACAATACTTAAACGTAAATATAAATTTTATATTAATATATAAGAAGTTTAAAGTTTATTCATATTAATGTTGTTGATGTTGACTCTCGGTAAAACCACTTAAGCTTCTCTGTTTGACTAAAGAAACCGCTTCCGTAGACTCGAGCACTATTTAACTGTACGGTACACGTTCTAAGTAAAACGTTCAACTGAATAAAATTCATAAATTAGTAGGTACGTGACAAGCGACACTTGATACACAGGAAAAGTTAGAACAAACAGACAACACTCATACCGACGCAACAAAGCGTTATTATTTATATGACTCTACGTCATATTATATTGCAAATTTGACGTAGCCATGATACGTTTTTTGGTGTATCTTTTTTATGTTTAAATATATGACTTCCGGTCAGCGAGCGGTGAAGTGAGGCATGCGAAGAATTTCCACTTTACGGACATCGCCAACAGGAAAATTCACCTTCAAATACCTATAAGAATCCCGTATATTTAACTTACAAAAAACAAATTATAAATCCGGTTTGAAGGTGTGTGTATACAATAGTATTCCTTGAAAAATTTTACTAATTGTAGAGCTTTCGATTTGGTATAATTATATAGTCAAGTATTCTAAATAAGTGATTAATTTGTAGTTATTTTTAAATTATTGTTTACAAAAAACTCTCTAATCTAGTCTAATAAAATGTATGCATCTGTTTACAATAGAAAATAATCAAAATTTTAAATATTGTATGTATAAATTAAATGTGCATTGAACCATGCTGTTCAATCTTTCATAGAAACTAAGGACGTCTTGTTTTATAATTTATGTCGGATCTCTTTCAAGAATTTTTCGAGCAAAAAATCGTTAGAAGTGTACCGTTTGAGCTATTTGTTGTACATACATATATAGTTACATTTTCCTTCGTTTAGAGCTTTGTAAGCTTAAAAATATTTCGCTTTCGTAATATTTTGTAACTGTTACTCTTAGTTGCTTTACAAGTGATTGAATTGCATTTTAGTCAATATTTATGAAGAATATAACAGAAAGAAAATTAATATATAAACTCAAACCATAAATATAAGATACATCGAAACCTCAGATATTCGATACTAAAGTCACAACGTCGCTAAGAAACATTATACAAAATTTTCTTCAAGACAAATTTCTATATACTTCCAATACATCAAGCGAGGTTATTGTACGTTGAAAGATGATATGAAATGATTTTGCCTTAAAATTTAATAGACGCTCGAAAGGTCTGTATACTATTACCACCAATTAGTCAGTACGAGGCGGTTTTCTTTGATATCTGTAAGACGGTTGTAAACATTAAATTGATCGAACTAGAGTGAGGACCGCCTTGGAGTATGACTCATTGAACGTATCTAGTTTGATATCGATATCGGCACCCCCATCAACAATGCACTTGAAATCACTAATTAGCTTCCATGTAATTAAATCGATAGAATCTTAATAATAAACGAGCCAATTAGGTGCTTCTTGTGGGCAATGTATGATTTATGTAAGCCTTCATTATGGAAGCAATAACGGAAGGATTGTTTTTGCTTTTATTTTTGCTTGCTGTATATAGAATATTTGATTATGATCTAGCGTCAGTTTTGTTCTAGTCTAGACTAGACAGATTATTATTGGACTAGGATTTACGTCGATCATCTCTAAGGCAGTACCATACAATATTTAAATAAAAACGAAATTAAACATATATATGTAATACACATATTAGGACTGCCGTCTATTTCCATATTCATGAACGAGTGTTCGTTTAAAATAAAATGTATGTAATGGATTCTTAGAAAACTCTAATATTTGTACTGTATTAAAATGTTTCTATATAACTTTTCTCTTTTAAATTGTACCATATTAGTATTGTAGTTTCCTCGTCTGGAACTTTCGTGTGTAGGTAATAACTTTTCGAGTACTTACTTTATTTACTTTACTTAAAAGTTTATGTACATTTCGCAATAATACAATGAATTTATTTTCAGTAAATTCATTGTATTATTGCGAAATGTACCTAATTGAAACTCAGATAAGGTTAAGTTTATGTTCTATAATTTTTGACAATCTGGTGTAACAATGTGATATTGCACTTAATTTTCATATATCTACCATATTTCGTAGAGTCAGATAGAATTTAGTGATATTGCTTGTTAGTTGACGAAAATTATCTTGCACATTGACAAAGGAAACACTATCTACGAATATCTTATATTCGTAGATAGCGTTTCCTTTGAAATTAAAAAAAAATCCTTCAAATAACGACAAGACAGAAACTACGGCATGAAAAACAACTTAAGCTAAACAAGGTAGAAATAGATATAGTATGGCTAGCATCATAAAGACCACGCAAACAAAATTGTGGGCGACAAGTAGTTCATGTGTAAATAGGACTATTCAATCAGAAATAATATTAAATATATTTATTTACAAATAACTACAAATGAAAAGAACAAAAGCATCGCCAATATGAGTTTTTGATTAAAAGGGCTTAATTTATATTAAATTTAACCACACTGTAAGCGATAGAGCGAATAGTTCCCCGTGATAATTATAATCATTAGTTTGATATATACTGTTTTGACCTATTTGTTTCTGATAACAACATGTGCAATAAATCTCGTTAATTATGAAATATATTATAAATATAAAAAGGTTCCTCGCTCTGGTAACAAGGTAAAGCGCGGCGTTGAGTTTCGCCAGCTCAGCACCCAATGCCTGAATTCGTAAAGTGAGGACCGGAAATATTAAAAGAAAAAGGAGTGACTTAAATACTAGGTTCAATGGTTCTCTCTGGCTACCCTGCTATATGCGGAATACAGCGTGAAGCGTGAAGCTAATATAGAGGTATAAATATAAAAATTATTATCAAAAAAATATAATTGTTGAATAATTCGTAAAATTATAATATATCTACAAAAATATATATTTTTTTAAAAGTTCGTAACTTAAAGATACTGTTATAAATACAAGAGGCAAGAGTTTGACCTAACGCAGTTCTCATGTAATCCTCATTTCACGAAAAGGCGTTAAAAGTTTCCAACTGAAACTTTCTTCTTACATTCATAAACATTTTACTTTGCTAACTTCCAATCCTCTACACTTAATATTTTACACTCAAAACACAGGGTATACTTTGCCTGCATATTTTATACGAGTGACCGCAATGCAACTTATGAATTTTAATTTTTTATGAATATTGATTGTGTATTGTTGAAAATTTTAGATGTAGTATGTTTTATCAATAAATAATAGCAGAAAAAAACTATTTTACCTCGCAATACAGGGTAGTTAGAGAAAACCAAAACATTCCGCTCGCAGCTTTCCACCTGCTTCTTAAGCGGTTGAACACAATTCTGCGCCTTATCTTACCAAAGCGGAAAAAAAGATATATATATATATATATATATATATATATATATATTAATTCCCCCGAGTAGGAATCGAACCTATGAGTTTTTACAGTTAGACGTGATTCCTTCCCATTGTCCCACGATGACGTCTATGGCATTTTAATAAAGGACCGTAAAGTATTAATAATATCGTGTAATTTTAACATGTTGTTATAAGTACGTATTTTTTGAAGGGTCGGCAACGCGTAAGTGATGCCCCTGGTGTTGCAAGCGTCCATAGGCCACGGTAACCACTTACCATCAGGTGGGCCGTGTGCCTTGTTGCCACCGTCGTGGTATAAAAAAAAAAAACGTAAAGTCATTTTAAATTATATATAAATTTCTTAAATATAGTGTCATGATGCTATAGTTGAAACTTTCTTATAACATAAAAGAAAGGGCTAAACGACAATGTTACTATTATTATTCAAAAATATTTTAATTGCTATCAAATCAAGTAATTTGAGCTCTCAGAGTTTAATAACATACATATCAGATATAAAGAATACAAAGCACATAATAAAATATCTAATTATATTTTATGGATAAATTCTTAAAACCCACAATTAAGAGTTCAAAGTCAGAAATATTGTAATAAAATACCAAGATATTGGTTTTATAGTATCTAAAGCTATGTTATGACGTCCCATATCGGCTTTTATTCAAATAAACTGTCAGTTATCAGTGAAATAACGTCCTTTATTGGCTAATTTTACAGCCACTTATAGAACTCGAACGTAAGTTAATAGGCGCCTTAAGTGGTTATAAAATTTATAACAACTTTTCAAAATTTTTAGGCAGCGATTCATCTTCATAAATAATAAACGCTTAAATTACTACATACGAAATTTATGTGTTTTGTGCTTTGATCGAAATTACGAAATGTAGAACCTATATTTTTCTGTTTCTTTTCTTTTAAAATTATATGCCACGTCTAATTTTGTTCGAGAAAAAACCTTTCAATCATAAATCTTTACAAATGTAGCGTTTAGCGTTTAGTCTTAAGAAATAAGAGTGGAAATAAATATTTTGGAAATTAGTGCCCAAAATTAAATAATTATAGAGCCAGAGTATAAGAGCGGGAGAATTTTATTTTACACTAAATGAATAAACTTAAAGTTCTCCAATAAACTTTATTTTTCATATTTAGGTATTCCTTTTAGCAAAACTGTAAAGGTTTTCTTAAAAAAAATATAAAAGTATACTGTTTATTACTTTAAATATAATTACATTATACATTTAACAAAACAATTATAAAAAAAGAGGCCTGCCGCGGCGCAAAGGCACAAATATGTGACTGTAAAGGCGACAGATTGTGGGTTCGATTCCCACAGAGGCAACAAAAATATTAAATAATATTTAGTATTTTCATTTCCTCGCTCTGGTAACAAAGCAAAGCACGTTGAGTTTCGCCGCTCAGTACTCAATACCTCAATTCGGCGGAAAGTGGGAAACGGAAATGTTAAGAGAGAACAGAGAATCTTAACACTAGGTTCTCCAGGTCCATCTGCCTACCAGTCCAAAGCATAATCTAAAACTAAATAAAACAGAAATATAACCATACATATTAAGACTATTTGTTCCATAATTTCTAATATGAGGAAATATAGAAAATTTATTCAAATTGAAAATCGATACGAAAAATACCGCAATGTTTAATTAAATAATTACACAGAGTAAAAATAGTAAGTATACGCTAGAGGCATTGGCACATAATGAATTGATTTCCAAGTAAACTATACTAACTTATCAGACTGGCGTTCGAGAATTATTATAGCTTATCGATAAAAATAAGTAAGAGGATATATTACGTTTTTTTCTTTAATTTGGACACATATCTTTTTTGTATAGTGCCAGAGAGAACGTGCTGGGACATGGGAGTATTTTTTTTAGCTTCACGCTGTATCCCGCATATAGCAGGGTAGACAGAGGGAACCTGCGAACCTAGTGTTAAGACACTCCTTTCCCCACTTTCCGCCGAATTGAATAGGAGTAGTCACTAAATATCGCGCTAGACGTGGCCCTCTCTTTGATGATTGATTATATAGACATAAAAATAAATATTTATTTATATTTATAACCATTTTTCCAAGGTTTGTAAAAACTGAATTATTATATACATATCCGTTGATAAAAACATATTATCGCTATTAGCATTAATTAAATTAAGCACTTAATCAGGTCGCGCACGTGATTATCTCTGTGCATTCATAAGCAATCGCTTGTTTTTATAATATCCTTAATATTTTGCATAACAGTTGGAAGCCTGTATAATTTGACCATCTGGTCTGGTCTAGTCTAGTCATAGGATTAAAAAAAGTACAGTAATTGTTATTATAAATATTTTAAAATATAATTAACATCTTAATAAAAGAAAACCAACTTCAAATAAAATAAAATAAAATTATTTGGAATTCCTCAAAAACTACTTGTCATATATTAAGTAAATTATTTTTTTATCCCGTAAATAGGTGTGCGATAACACACAAAAAACACAGTCGAATTGAGAACCTTCTTTCTTTGAAATTGGTTAAAAAACTTGACTTTACACTGATCAGGATTAGAATGCACGAAAGACTAAGAAATAGATATATTTATTGATACTATAGTCGCCGTCGTTTTACTTATGCTAAGAGATATGCTAAGAAAAAATCCATAGCCTGCAGGAGAAATGTTGAATTATTTATACAAACATTTTTGTTCGATATAGTGAATACAAAAGACTTCTCAGTATCTATTCATATATGTAAAGATGCATTTTTATATTTGGTCAAATATGATTTGAGGAATTAGAAATGGGGAATGAAAATGTTAAAAGAGAACGGAGGGTCTTAAAATTAGGCTTTCTGGTTCGACCTGCCTATCCTGCTTTTTGCGGGATATAGCGTGAAGCTAAAAAAAATAAAAAGAATTAGAATTTTTTAAAGCTTTTTTTAGCTTTTTTTTTTAACTTCACGCTGTATCCCGCATATAGCGGGGTAGGCAGAGGGAACCAGAGAACCTAGTGTTAAGACATTCCATTCTCTTTCTACATTTCCATTTCCCACTTTCCGCCAAATTGAGGCATTGCGTGTTGAGTGACGGAACTCAACTTATTTTTATCTCTTTTACTATATTTATCAATATTTTTCATTTAATTTTTATTTCTGAAAATATACATGTTTAATTGCTAATAAAATGAAAAAGAAATCATCTAACGGTTGTTATTTTCAATAAGTCTTCATACGTAACAATCGTGAAAGGCACCCTTCCTGAGATTAATTATAATTAACCCCGGCATATTAGGGTGAATGGGTACAAACGATTCAAAAACATATCATATGAAATTCAAGAATATATTTTGATTAGGCACATACAGTAAGGTAATTTTATAAATAGTTAACGTTTTCATTTTATAAGGTTTTGTTAAAAAAGATCATTTAATTTGTAAAGAATAATGAATTATTGTTAATACATATTTCAAATTTTACTAAACAGTGAAAATTGAACTTACGACAAGTTAATTTTTTTATGCTTAAATTAGATATTTAAGGAGGTAAATTGTGGCGTTGAGTTCCGCCAATTTACTTGCAATGTATGAATTCGAACATAAAGCGGCGAATGGAGTGTCTTGACAATAAATTCACTCTAACTCTGCAGTAGGGGATTAAGCGTGAAGCTGCTGCCGAAATGAATGAAAAATGGAGTGATATATCCCTAGATTTCTATTATAAATGTGAACATTATGTTACTCTTTTACACAAATACAACTAAAAAGATTTAAATTAAATTTTACAGTAATGTATCTCCATAGATCAGAATAACATACATTCAGCAACTTATAAAGATTTTAGTTCTTAAAAATGCGCAACGTAGACGAAGCCGCTAGTAAAAGCTAGCTAGTAAAGAAAAATAATCTCGTAGAATATTTCGAAATCGACTCAAATGTCCTTTAAAACTCCTCTACTGTTTTACAATGGAGCACCGAATACTCTTTATCTCAGTCGTTAACGACCGATACATCATGGTTAAGGGTGTGCGATCAATATTCAATATCCGGATAGAATTCACCTCTTCCGTTTGCGGATATACAAACTAAGCAACTATATAAATACATAAATTTCAAATATATTTTAGAAAATACTAATGTTTTAGTATTTTTGAATGTTTGTTTTTTAAAATCAATGGAGGCTAGGCTCATAAAGAGCAAAGAATAAAATGAGTGATTATTAGCTGTGAATAGTAAAATACTTTTAAAAAATTTTGCTGTAAGGTATGATCTCTTGTATTACGCTAATCTTACTATACTAGTAAGATTTTCATCAATAGATTTTTTATAAATATTAAGATAAAAAATAAAGTTTTATCTGATATTTATTCAAAAAAATATTTTACAAATTGAGCAGCCGAGACTTCCCAGTAAGTAGTCAAAGACACTTGTGGTGGGAATAAAAATTATAAAAATTAATTATTATTAATTAATTAATTATTATTATTGAATATTAAGGATATATTTATTTTGTGTGTTGAAAGAAAAATATATCTCATAATCTATACTTTACGTGACTTGACTTATACCCATTTTACGCGTAAAATATGTGTTGTCTTAGTAACTCATATCAAAGAGTATATGTACAACATATTGTAGCGTGTCTTATGAGTATGTATTTTATTAACTTAAATTATTTCTATCATGAAAAATATTGATATTTTGCACATCTTCTCCATTTAAGTATGCAAAAATTCAAAATCAGTCCGAATAACTTTCTTAAAGAGGGTTCGACAAGTGCTTTTTCATGTATTATGGCATATGTATAAAGATTTTCCGAAAATAATGGCTATATACAAAATAAGCAATAATAAACATATATTTAT
The DNA here is from genome assembly GCA_033558755.1 of Philaethria dido. Classification (NCBI taxonomy): domain Eukaryota; kingdom Metazoa; phylum Arthropoda; class Insecta; order Lepidoptera; family Nymphalidae; genus Philaethria; species Philaethria dido. The sequence continues at coordinate 1,835,252 of JAKGSA010000136.1, forward strand.
TATGTAGATTCATATAACGTGGTATGCTTGAGAGATTTAATAAGAAAAGTGAGCGCTTTCAAATTTTGTGTCGTACAGTGTATAACTTGTCGGGTCGACATTAAATAGGTACACACGCGAGGAAACTTCGCAAACACTATTATTGAAATTTTCCCTCGTCGTCTAATAAACAAAATTAAAAGTTAAAGCTTCTTACAAACTGTGTTCAAACTTAGTAATTAATATTTCGCTCACTTCAATTTTTGTTTTGATATTTTTTTTCATATATAATATAACGTATATCAGTGTATTTTATGTATTTAATACTACTAGTATCCCCGTTGACGCGTTAACAACGCGTTGCCTAGCAACGTATATGTCACTATATAAACATGGATGTCAAACCATTGTTGTTTGTGTAACAGTTATTTTATTAATTTAGTATATTTTTTATGCATTATTTTAAAAAGATATCATGTCATGGTGCACTCCTTCGCTACATAAACTATAAGTGTACCAAGTTTCATGCTCCTCCGTCCGCGTAATTTTCGTAAAAAGGGATCCAAAGTTTTTTCTTCACGTATTTATACATGATTTTAATATTTAAAACATACATTTATTTAACTTATTTACTTAAAATGACGAGAAACCATTTTAACAATAAACTTTAAATATTCATATATTTTCCATGCTTGTACAGCATGCACGTATAATTTAAATTAGTAGCTGCCTAATCTAGCATCAGGCAGCTTTAGTCAATGTACTCCACATTAGCTAATTTATGTTGAATCCGCTAGAATTGCTTGCATGTCGAATCTTATCCGCCAAGATACTCGTTAAGACGCCTTGCTAGTTGCTTAAGTTGTTAGTAGAGAAATTCTACCAGTTATACGATAGATTTTCGATTCGCATGCAATTACATTTAATTTAAATTCAGCATTTTCAATGATTTGAGGTTAGATAGTGTTTGCTTTGTAAGTGCAATTTTGCGGTTACGTTATGTTATCCAATATTTATTAATTAGAAATAAGAAACTTTTAGTTAAAATTATAGGAAACAGAATAATTTAGTTATAATAAAACACAAAGAATAATATTTTAAAATAAAATATTGAATATAGATATAATCTTAAAGAATTTATCTCTAAAATATATTCAGATATGATCTCGGTCAAGTATTACGGAGTTCGTTGTACCTCGCATCTCACGGTCCATCCGACCGCGTCGCAGGTGCAGCGCGTACACCTGCCGCCGACCCGCCAACTTAACATAAAATGCGATTTCAACCTACCCCGACAGAAACAATACTACGTCTCGCCCTATGGGCAACAGAGACGGCTATACAATCACAGCCGACATTAACTCAATATAGGGAACGCTGGATGGAATATCAGTTTTTACTGGCGCAAAAACTATCGGAATTTCATGTTTGAGATGGACTCTGTAATCAGTGGTCGGGACTTATTCTTAAATCAATAATTCTATATATTTTACGATATTACGCCATAGTAGCGCAGTTGGGAGTTATTTGACTGTATACGTGGTTTTGGATTCGATTCGAAAGTATGTTTTTTTTTAGCTTCACATGGAAAATCATATGGAAAATCACATGGAAAGACACATAGCAGGATAGGCAGCGAGAGAATGAGAACCTAGTGTTAAGACACTCCGTTCTATTCAAAATTTCCGTTTCCCATTTTCTTAAAATTTATTATCCCATTTTCTTCTATGTAAAGTGCGGCAGAATCGTAAAGCAGAGTGTCATACCACTAGATGCGGAATAAAAAAAACACTAAGCAGGTGTAAAAGTTAGTCCGTCTCTCTCTAACATTTTGATTTTTAACTCTCCTGCATTGCCCCGAGCGCTATTCGCAGTTTTGTTTTACTTTTGTCTGGCGTTCGTCTTGCGCTTGCTATTTGTTTATTAGTTTCGATTGAGTTTCTTCTACTTTTAGTATATAATAAATAGTTTGAGCAGTTGTTTTTATATAAGTATATATTTTACAATGCTTCATCATGTATAATAATTTGTTTCATCTACGAGTATTAAAAGATAATCGAAAAAATCAATTAATATGGACATCGAAGTATAAAAAGCTAAGCTATTGTTATAAAAAATTACAACAGGCAGTCAAACGGATTGCAATATCAAAACATCAAATCAATATAGAAGCATGTCCGAATCTCCATTCATAGAATAACGGGCCGTAGTTGTGTTTAAAACTTTTTCACTTCCATGCCCTTTTGTTTCTTTTAGAATTGCTCTATTTACGAGCTCGATGTATAACGGTTTATTTCAAACTAAATATTGGATGAGATTGTATCATTTTATTATTTAGGTCGTAATATATATATATATATATATATATTTTTATTTACGTTTTTCTCGTAGTCAAAGAGAACCTAATGTTAGACCCACTTTCTTCTGGAAATCGAGATATTGCGTGGTGAGTGGCGGAATTCAACGCCATGGATAAATAATTTAAATATCATCATTACCAACCAAACCAAAAAAATTGTTCTATTGCGCGACGACGGCTACTATATTAGTAGATTTATGTAATTTTTATAACATGTATTTTATAATGAACATTTTTTTTTTAATTTAACATATGCTGTCACTGTAGTCATTTTCTACATCTAGTAATTTAGAGATAAGAATTCCACTCTTTGCGGAAATAAAAAGAAACAAAAAAACCTTAAAGTATTTAAATGAAAAAATATTTTTTTATAAGATTCTTATGAAGTGAATAAGTAAGTGGGTATGGTGAAGTCAAGACGATTTAATGTGAGGAATTGAAACGCCAAGACGAACTTTTTAAAAGTCACGCCGCGAGTCGTTGAACAATACTCCTTAATTAAAACCTTCACCGTCAGACGTATGCCGGGGAACATAACGCATAATCATTTCATTATAATTGGTGGTGGTATTTAGATAGACTAATTTCAATGCAGTTATTTTATAAAAAGCCCTTTGCTATGTTTCTTTTGAAAATTTTATTTTACAAGCGTGCGACTGTAAATGTGACAAGTTGTGGGTTCGATTCCCACTCTAGGAAATGAAATTTTTCATTTCCTGGGTTTGGTAACAAGGCAAAGCGCGGCATTGAGTTCCGCCACTCAGCACGGAATGTCTCGATTCCACGGAAAGTGGAGAACTGAATGTCTTAACACTAGGTTCCCTCTGCCTACCCTGCTATATGCGGGATACAGCGTGAAGCTATGCATGTATGTATGTATGTATGTAACTAACATATTCTAAATATAAATATAATACATATTTTAATTTTGGCTTCTATTAATAAATACATATACTACTGACGTCCTATATAGTGTAGTGATAAGTCACTACGCTCACCATTTTCCGTTCATTTGGAGTGGTAACCGATTAATGTCAGGATTTAGTGCAGAACTAGCGTTATTTAAATCTACACTTATCATGTACATATAATCTCAACTGCGCCATAATGGTGTCGAATAATTGATATTATAATGAAACAGTTCCCACGGGAATACCTTCAGAAACTAGGATAAAAAATGACCTATGTCCTTTTTAATGCTTAAAGCTACGTGCGCATCAAATTTCATTTTGGATGGTTAGACCTTCAAAGACTTGAAAAAAGTAAGTAAGAATATATGCAAATCGTGTCATTCTTATAATAAAATTAGCCTAAAGATCGTTTAAAGAATATTACTAACATAATATAATCACAGTTAATTATATAGGTATCTATGGGATAAATCGATGTTCGCTCGTGAGATTTACTGTGGCGCGTCACGCTAACAATAGGCTTGTTCCTGGAGTGCAATGTGCTGATCCGGCGCTAGATTCATTTTGCTCTCACCACGTTCTTGCTGGTCTAGACGGTGTGTTTCTTAAACAATAATAATAGATATTGACTTAAAATGATTATATATGTATGTACATGTTGTTGTAATTTTAAATACATTTTGTTCAATACTCATACATAAATAATGAGTCAATCGAAAGCTTTTTTAACTAAAGTAAATAACATATTTATTTAATTCTGATATTAGAATTTAATTTTTGGTCGCAAATCTATCACTCCAATTTGACTTTACATTGCAAAGAAACAATACTCCAGTCTGTTTAACTGAAACTCCGTTTACAAGCACACAAATCAAATAAAAAGCTTTTACTTTGAAGGCAAATATGTGAGTTTATTAAAACAAAACATGAACCGTACTCATTTTCAATTCCAGGGAAGGAGTGCAGCCGCGCTTTTAGCATTCACGAAGCGCCTGCGCGCGGTAGGTGTGCTTAATTTCAATTATCAAGATCTGACTGACATATTCTCAGAGAAATACTCAAAACAATAAAAGCCTTAATAGTAATAAACTTATGATTTGTAGAGAATATTAAATAGCTTGCGCGAATTTTCAAAGTAAACTTGCATTGCGATTGCGAATGTTAATTCTTGACTCATGTTTGATTAAAAGCAGAGATTTTCGACAGGATGAATGCACGTGATTTTCCAGAATAATGACGTTTTTTAATATGGGCGGATATAATGACTTCGTGATAGGAAGGATCTGCGCGTTGATGAATACGAATGAGGACACACATTTAAAATCGAATAAAATATCTATTTAATCAAGAATTTATTGCCTGATGTGATTTATAGCGGCCCATTCAATGTGATCTCTTGACGGTCGTCTTCTTATTGTCGCGTTCAAATTTGGACGAGCACACTCGAATATTATCGCGTTTTGTATTTCGTTTACGTTCTCGACGTGCAATGAATTTATCTGTGTGTGTTTTCGTTTGCAAGTGTCTTTCTCGAATTGGACTGAAGTCACTATAGGAATGTAGATGGGCGTTTGTACCCTCATATAAGGTTCAATTTTATTACGATGAAGTTCTGGTTGTATCGCAATCATTAAAATCAAGCTATCGTTCGTAGAATATGACTTTGTACTGGTGGCTGCACTTAATTACTTTTACGGGAGCGAATATTTGTATATATGTAGTATTTACATAGGTAGTGTATGCATTTCGACCAGGTCATTAAAATATTGTGTTTACTGATGTTTCTTGGAAAGCAAAACACACTATAACACGCCGGTTTATGGTTCCATTAAGCGATAAGCGATATACTTTGTGTGGCTAGCGCGTGTCTTTGTTCCTGATAGTTTGCACCTTGCAGCTTTGCTAATCCAGTACGGAATGTTGATCTAAATATAGAACTGTATCGCGAGATGATTGCAGTCGAACGAGTTTTGCGGTCTGTTTGCCGCCTCTGTGGTTACACATTTTTTCTGCTCATGCACGGCTAGTTCCAGTTATAGTGTCTATTTCGTACTAGAATGCCACTATATTTTATAATATATATTAGAACTATTATCTCAAAGACTAAAAATAATATCAAAATGTCTTTTCTAAAATACTGCACTTTTACTAACCATACAAAAATCACAGCGCATTTATCTTCTCAACATAAACACGCGAAATCGCGTCGTTCTTCTGTCGCCATAAATCATTACCATCAAACAGTCCTCCTTACGACTACGTCGCCTTTCATCGGATGCTTTCAGTCTGGCGGCTTTTATTTAATTACAATAAGTGATTCGCCTATAATTCCATCAGATATTCGTAAATATGAAAAAAAGAATGTACGCGTAAATGTAATCTTGTTTTATGTGCAAAAGATATACTGATTTACAACAAAGTACGTGTATGTACTGCGATTAGTAGGATAGGCAGAGAAAATGTTTTATTAAATTGTTCTGTTCTCCATTTTCTATGTATATAGATAAAAAAAATCTTATATTTTAATTATAAGCACTAATTTTTTGTATGTAAACATTTTCCTGAGCTACATTTGAATGGCGCTACTATAGTGTCAATAGGGTCGTTATTGATATATATATATATATATATTAAAGGAGAATAAACCTTTAGAATACATGATTAAGCAGTACCATCATAGTTGCCACGTTGGCAATAAATTGTGATTAAAAATAATGTTCTGGCGTAGGAAATTTTAGTTAACAATAGGCAATGATAGAGATGTCTCCGTATGAAGATGTTCACTTGGAGGCTTTGTTAGGTTTAACAATACAATATTTTATTTGGCTGCGAGCCTTCGCTGCCCACACGCCTCTGCTAATGGCTAGGATTGTATAAAGATGTAAAAATGAATGGCTCAGTTTGTAAAGGGCCAATAATAAGTTCTCACATGGCTGTAAAAGGATCATTGTTAGGATTTTTTGAGTTTATCGTGGGTTTGTATAATGGGCTAGGTGTCAATCGGTGCGGCCCGGGCAGGTGTACCGTCCAGCCCGCCGAGGGATAAAAATGGTCATAATTTAATTCTGCAGCTGCCCGTCAAGCGGCGGTCTGAGCTCGCATTGCTTCTTCCTTTTGTAATAATGAATTCCAGAAAAATTTCAACCGACAGTCATTATTTTTAATTTGTGTTCGGTTACGCTCGGCGTGAGTTGTAATTAGATGGTATTTTCTGACGTTACGCCGAATTAGCCGACTTATGTCTGTTATGATTGTATGATAGTCCCGATATGAACATTAACAAGAGATTTAAATTAAATGTTGCTCGAGGCTTTAATGCCACTTTCAAATTTATGATTTTATTACAGTAGTCTATAATTTCTTATTGAATATAATTATTTTAATAGCTATTTAGATACCGTGATTGTTTTTGATATATAACAAAGCATCAAAATATATGCGTTTTAAATTGATAATAATCTGATATTGTTTATTAATTTTATACAATATATATTGCCATCAAATTTACTTTCTATAATATAAGCATAACTTTAATATTATTACAGTAAATAACCTTTGCTTAGCTTTAAAGCTCTGGATTAGATTCAGTGTAAGAAATAATTAATCAAGTTCACTTCAATGATTATTTCAACGAACCGCATAGTGCGTTCAACAACCCATACATAGATTGATAGTACATACATATATTAAATATTTTCGTATTGAAATTGTTTTAATATCAGTATGGAGAAAATGTCTTAGAGGCGTGCGGCTCGCAGCGCCCACCGTTAATCTCCTTTGAATAAAACATAAGATGCTCGATAACGTTCTATTAGGGTTAAGGCATATTTAATATAGCTCACTATTAACAATATGGGGCGTTTGCCATCGCTTCAACGTAATCTCTACGCACGCGCGCTTAATGTTAGAAGCTTTTGGAGAACGCTTAATTAAATCCTAATAAAAAGTCTTCTTTGAAAAGGGGAATTCTTAATGCCATATTAATTATTAAAACATCATATCTTCTACTTTGCATCTCGTTCTTTTGAGATAACGTTTTAATATGTTTGATAGAGCAATCGGAATTAATTACGAGATAAACTCTTTTGGGGATTATAATATACTAGCTTTCCGCCCGCGGCTTCGCCCGCGTGGAATTCTATAATAAGTGGTAAAGAGTAGTCTTTAGTCTTTTCCAAGGTTTAGACTATTTTTCGAAATGGGTTAAGTGGTTTAGGTGTGAAAGTTGTAAACATTTGAAAAATCTTACATAATTTTATGTTTGACAATAAGGAATTTCCATACAAATTTTCATCCCCTATTTCAACCCCTTCTACCCTTTTTTTCGCATTAAAAAATATCCTATATCCTTTCTCAAGTTCAGTTCTATCTTCATACCGAATTTCATCAAAATCGGTTCAGTGGTTTAGACGTGAAAGCGTAACAGACAGACAGACAGGGTTACTTTCGCATTTATAATATTAGTAAGGATGTACCCAGAAAATTTTATATCACAATGCATAATAAATTTACTTCGTAATATGGCTTGTGCGTAAAGTAGCTATATTTTTTACTCGACAATATAAAATAGATATGTAATAGAATTAATTGGTAAGTATCAGAGATAATAATATCAGGAAATTAAATTGTGGGCATTATATTTATATTATTATTTTTTAAATCTATTCTAATTGGTGGTTGTAATAGTTCGTATAAAGTAGTAATGTTTATTTCTTTTCTCCTTTTATTCTTTGTTTTACGAGGGAAAATGGGAATAATTTAAATACAATTATTTTCCCGATTAACGCTTGTCGTAGCGCAGAGGCATAAGCGTGCGTCTGTAAACGCGATAGGTTGTGGGTTCGATTCCCACTGCAGGAAATGTAAAAGTTTAGTATTTTCATTTCCTGGGCTTGGTAACAAGGCAAAGCGCGGCGTTGAGTCCCGCCACTCAGCACGCAATGCCTCAATTCGGCGGAAAGTGGGGAACGGAGTGTTTTAATACTAGGTTCTCTCTGCCTACCCTGCTAAAGCGTGAAACTAAGTTTGAGTTTAAGTATTTCCCCGAGTGGGAATTGAACCCACAACTAATCGGGTTCACAGTCACATATTGTCCCATTGCGCTACAATGGCCTTAAAAAGCTTAGTTTTTCTAGACAAATATATAGAGATTTTTATAAAATCTTTTGACTCTACTAATTAAGAGAAAACAGTTATCACAAATGACAAGTATCTATTCATAAAATTTGATACGTGGCGTAATCAAAACTAATATATTCAATATTGCTTGCTGTTAAACAAACATGTAGATGAGAATTCCAACCTGTATAAATGAGATATATTATATACATGAAGTCTACTAGATTACGTATCAAAGGTAAACACCAACTAAGTAACGTTCTTGGATTTAGATGTAATCACAGAACGGATACATTTCAATGCAGCTCATCGTATTTGATAGTTTATCTTCAATAATTATGCGTTAGTCTTCTTAATAGGATATTAAATATTAATATATGTAAGGCGTCGTTCGCACAATCTCATCGTTTCAATTAACCCGCCCACGTATCACATAAACCTCCGATCTTTGTATGGCTCGATCAATTTGCTTTATCTCTGGGTACCTCTTATCGCCGAATAAAATATTTACAGCACAATAAAAGTCGTCCCGAAATAATAAACCTCATAACTGGATAATGAAAGTTTGGGACATAAGCTTGGGACGTATCTGTTTCTATGTTACGTTGTTTAGGTTTGTAATATGTTAGCGATCTGAGTGTAAAATTTTGATGAGAGGAATTTTTAAATTTTTATTTATTAATATAATTTTATTTAAATTTGTAAAATAAACAAAATATAGTAATCTTTTTCGGTTTGAATTACGTATAAGTAATTTTATAATATATAGATTGCTAAAAGAACACTGTAATTTAAATGCCGTTCAACAATTTATTTTCGTAAAAATAAGGTAATAATAAAATATTTTAGCTTTGTAGTTTCAAGTAACAATAAATATAGAAACAGTAAAGTAGCAAACAAAATTAGATGGTAGATACTTGATTAAAACGTTCATAGGAACAACGTAGTGAATACAGAATGTTTTGCTTCCGCATTAAGGAATTCTTATTGTAGTACAGTAGGCAGTGCACGTCACGATCCGAGTGGGCGTTGCAGCCCCGAGCCGAGGGTGGCCTACAATACTCTAATACGCTTTGTTTGCTTTACGTTTCCTATACCGTGACCCACATCCAAATGTTTATTTTACAATAACTTTATAATATATAAATGTCAAATTTCAAAACAACCCACTAACATTCCACTGGTAATAGTATAATTAGAAATTACTAGGTCTTGTCCGACTGTCACTTCAATTTCTGGAGAACATTTAACGCCCATCCTACGTCCTATTATATTAGTGAACGCTAAGTTTGGTCTGTTCTCGGCTTACAGGAAACATTCATATGAAATAATTGTATTTACGCTAGGCTTAATATATCATAACTAATTTATGACATCTACAACATGCGTACCAAATCGTATATAAACAGAACCTTATTTATATTCGAATTATTTTAACTTAAACGATGTATAAGTTAAGACTCATTTATAATTCCATGTTTATTTAAATAGTGTCATTCATAATATTATGGTCAGCACGTTTATAAAACTAATCACACCGGATCCACTGCTAAAGAGGGAGTTATTGTGGTTGGCCTTTGAAAATTTTATGTTAATACTTCGACACCTGCCGAATAAATTTAACTATAGTTAGTAATAACTAGCAGGTGAATTTATTCAACAGTCATGATTTGAAGTTGATGACGAAATCGTAAGAAGCAGTGTAGATGCTTCCTAAAGTAAGCTATTCACTGAAACGTCATAGCCATATTTGAGCTGCGAGCGCACTTGACTATGTAAACTTATTTATATAAGCACACCGCAATGGTGTTATGTAAATTAATAGATGAATGCGACTATGACAAGCACGATTATCGGATTATATCTATTTAAATATGTTTAAAGCATTAACTTGTAAAATTTAAATAATAAAATAAGAAATAATGAGAGGAATTCAGTTTTACAAAATGCTGTTTCTTAATTTTATCTATAATTAAAGAATTTCCATGTAAAAGATATCATAATTAAATATATTATCTCGTTACAATCTCGTCTAGTAGTTACTTAAGAGGATACTGTTAACTTTGATATTGACAGGCTTTTTATCATACATTATCATCTAAAGCACTATCAAAGTATCCATTCGTCTGATTATCGTAATACGAGAAAAAAGTTTTAAGTTATCGCTGCTGTCAGTAACGCTAATCTTGCATCTCATGGAATGTCCGGGCGGTGGTTTCGAAATCGTCACTGAACGCATTATTACCCGTTAATGTAGTGTCGAAACGTTTGACAGTTTTATTGTTTATTTAGTACTTACGTGCGACTAATAAGTATGAAAGTCACCATAATTTTACTATTAAAATAAAATAATAAATTAAGTTCTTTTCTTAAATTTCTTTTAATGGACTTAAAGATAAGAGTCCTATCAGCTAACTATGGTTGTAAGTCATTTTATAACACAAACAGTCTAACTCAAAAATAGCTTTTTCAATTGATTAATAAACTTTCTTTCAATATCTAGAAATTGAACAAAAAATATCGATCAAACTATGAGAAACATGATAAATGATTCAAAAAGCAGTCGCTACGATAGTTATAAATTGACTGAGGCTATCTCAGCGTAGCGAACGATTTGTGTAATTAATGTTCTGGTTCTGTTTAACTTGACAAAGAGCAAGAAAATCTAGATCATTATTGCATATTAGAAAGGAGTTTGGATATTTTACTAAGCTTAATTATTGCGTAAGCTGATAATGCTTTAAGAGATAAATAAGCCATTAAAGAGAATTGTGATATACGGTACTATATAAACAGGCATTTGACTTAAATCCAGCTTTGAGAAATAGGCATGTAAAACGTAAATTATATTTCAACTTTTCCAGTACTTATCAATTTCTCAAAAAACGAATCTACTTAAGTTATAGGTTTTCAAGATATCAATATGCACATTAGTAGTGGAAATGATGATATTTAAATATAGTGGCTGTACCCATATAAAGAATATTGCAGTAATAAACCATAAAGCTAAAATTACAAGGTAGCTATAAGTACCGCTGTATATTATTCAAATAATGAAATGTCTGATTTCGCTTATTACACAGTGGCCGTATGTAGAACATTGACCCTATAATTTGTTAGTATCGATAGACCGACAAACAAAGATTACACTCGCCAGATTCGGATGACCAGATATATATCTATTTATATTATTCGAACAGTGCCGGCAATCTATAAATGATGAGTTTCATTTCAGATTAGATCATATCCTACATCACGAGTGATTGATGGGTCCCGTTCGAAATTACTTAGTAATTCTATTACCACTGCCGTATTGTTTTCTCGCTCAATTATCATCGTATTAGCATGCCCGAGCTTCTATTGTAAGTGATTCTATTAATATTCTTACTTACGTAAGTAATATTTTGAAAGGTTTATAAGCAACTCGAGATTTGTAAGCTTTTGACCTCAAAAGCTTAGAAGCAATTAAAGCATAGAAGATACCTATCTTCTATGAATTGAAATTTACTTTCAGCTTATTTGTCAAGCTTACGCGATGATGTTCCTCTTGACCGGTTAACATTTGTTGTCAATGGTAAGTTAACACATGCATATATTATTTATTATACAGTGACTGAGCACAAACATTGAATCTCTTGCGTGATTAGAATAGCTATTGTTTATAATATGTTTTATTTATATTATAAACAGTTTGGAGAACAATTACAATATAACAATGATACATCGTTTTTGAAGTACAAATCTGGTATATTTTCACAGTCATTCGAAATTAAAATAACAAATTAGGCATTCGAAGCTATTATACCAGTGCTACTGTCTTTTTTAATCATTTTTACTTAACTTTGATGAAAACCACACACTATTTTTTATTTTCTCTTCAAAAAACATCACTATATTTTTGTTGTGATCGCATAAACGTTAAATAATCGCTATGATTACATCTAATGTAAAGAAACACGCAAATGTATTCGTTATCACAATCATTATATTTTGGTTTATTCTGAATTAATTGAATATCCATCCCGAAATTTGAGCCTCCATTAATGATCGTAATGACTTAAACAGCTACAACAATTTTGAAGCTGTTCGATAAAAAGTCGTTTAATGATGCTTTAATATCTTCAAGCTAATTTATTGTTGGTTCCGTAACTTTTTTGTACTCTTGCCGTTGATGATTAATTACACTATCGCGTCCGAATATTATAATAGTTAAAACATACATACATACATACATAGCTTCACGCTATCCCGCATATAGCAAGGTAGGCAGAGGGAACCTGAGAATCTAGTGTTAAGACACTCCGTTTCCCACTTTCCGCCGAATTGAGGCATTGTTTGCTGAGTGGCGGAACTCAACGCCGCGCTTTGCCTTGTTAATAAACCCAGGAAATAAAGAAATCCATTTCCTGGAGTTTGAATATTTAAAATATTTTTTTATTACAAGTGTTTAGAATTAAAATGTTTATATTCTTCTTTTTACTTGTATTCTATGTATTGGAACCATGAATAGAAATTGTGAAAACATTAAAATGAAAATCCTTTGCCGTTTCGTTGCATGTAAAGGAATATCCTAACAACCTCCTAGTGAACGGAAACAAAAAAAGAAATCCATGTTGAATATCGAAATGGGACCACACACTCGCTCGCCTGCGCACATCTCTTGTTAGTCTAATGATATGCACATTTATTTGAAATCTCCGAGGTTTATACTGGTATATACATACATACAACATGTAGGTGTGCTTTTGATTATTTAGACGTTTGCGTCTTTATTTCCATAATAAAAAAGTTTATAGTTAACACTAACGATCTCTGAATTTCTATTAAGCTAAGTAAACAGCATTTTAATACGTTTGTATTTGATTATCACATTTGCACGCAAAGTAAGCTCGAAATCGTTTCGAGGAAAACTACCCTTTCCTTTGAATACAGGCCAAATTATCGTGTAAACTGGCAAAGCGCCTGCTTACTAAATTTCTATTATATTTAACGCTATAAAAATATGCATAATATAGCATTTGTTGCTAAATTACATGTTTTTAATAAAAATAGAAAAAGAAGTAAATGATACTTTTTTTTTTAACTTCACGCTGTATCCCGCATATAGCAGGGTAGGCAGAGGGAACCAGAGAACCTAGAGTTAAGACACTCCATTCTCTTTTAACAATTCTGTTCCCCACTTTCCGCCGAATTGAGGTATTGCGTGTCGAGTGGCGGAACTCAACGCCGCGCTTTGCCTTGTTACCAAACCCAAAAATTTAAAATACTAAATTTTACATTTCCTGATGTGGGGATCGAACCCACAACCTGTCGTACAGTCGCACGCTTGTGCCTCTGCGCCACGACAGGCGTAAATGATATTAGTATATAATATTTTAAGTAATATTTTAAAATAAAAAAAATGTATTCTTCTACAGTGTCGATAATAATATTGAATAATTCCTAAATCCATTTAACATTTCCTCTTCGTTTTTATGATAACAAGTAGTCAACGACGCATTAAATACGCGCTATATTTTGTAATGTCACTTTGTTCCAAGTATACGTTTGGTTCATGGAAGTATACAATATTTCTATTAATTTTCTATTTCTTATGTATTATTATGAAAAGCTCTTTCTGAACTCCTTTTTAATACAATCTTTAACTTTTTGCCAAAGATCATCTTTCGTCCTCGTTATTTAAACAAAAGTGGTTCAAAGTTTAGTCTCCGCGTGTTAATTATAACATAATAATGGTTTTTTTAGAAATAGCTATTCATAAAGATTGTCATTCATAAGGCTTATGCAAAGAATGCTAAAACAACACATGCACATACTTCCCTTACCATACAATTATAGTATCTAACAAGCAACTCGTTTGTACATCCTGTGACTTGGTCACGAGTATTGTAAAAGTCATGGCTTGAACTTTAAATATTGTTATGATATTAGACTTTAGTTACTAAGTTTGTATTTAAATGCACCGCCCAAGGCGTACTGCATGTTAAACAATGATAATTTCTACGGACCCCCGATGATATAGTAGAGTAAAACGTTTAAGTTTGTACTGAAAAATAAACTTTATGTTACCAGCTTTAAACGACATTTGCGTGTAATTCCCCTTGTGGTATGTACACTCGTTGTGTAGGGTGCATATCTATTCACTTCTCTAATCTGCATATGGACAAACCCGACTAACGCATCTTATCTAGTATTTGACATGCAATTCTATGCTCCGAGCAGAAATGTACGTCCTAATTAAGTTTAAACAATTACAGCATACAAAATAACCTCAACTTTTTAATTTTCCGGTCTAAGCATAATAAAGTCCACACAGAATTTCATTAACAAAGCCATTATTTTTTACCAGTCGACGTTATTATCCCAATGATATAATATCTCGTTTGAATTTTACAGCTGCGTTTAAAATACACATTTCTGTTTTATAATGTTTGCAAACGAAGACGTCAGCGTTTTCGTTATGACGGTGAATAAATATTCCACCCATAATAAAAACGGTCATAATGCTACCTAGTTATAAAGCGTGATGGATGATTTGGCAGGTACTCCGGAGAAAAATAGATTTTTTTCATACTTAATAGAAAAAGCTTCACCCAAACATAAACACTTCTATTATTCGGCTAACAATAGTATTCCAAACTGGTGAAGCGAATTCGAATCGGTTACGGCTGTTTAACATTCTTAATCGATCTTTTTGTATTCAGTATCAATAGCCGTTAATAACAATTTCATCTCATTAATAAAATCAGTGGAGCAGGGGAGGAAGCTTTTACCATCTAAAAGGTTCATACTCATATTTTTCATTTGTTGTAACATACATTAATATTATTTAATGTTTTCATTCCAGTCGAATAATGTTTCGTGACATAAAAAGGGGTTCTCTGTCACGGCACGTGTGTAATTATTACATATTCCCCTATGATTAATATATTAAGCAAAATTTCCATTATATTACTATACCGTTTCAGCATATTTTATTAATTGGTAAAATAATATAAATTAAAGCTTTTAAGTAGTAATAGAATTCATTGTACGGTACAATTATCCTTTTTTTTTTTTTAATATTTAATTTAAACTTTTCTAATCCAGCTACCCAATTTCACGCTTCATTGTAGCTATAGAAATTCCCATCAGAACTCATATTATTCATCTTTACAATTTTTCTGCATCCATAATTGTATACTGCTAATTTATTTCGACGTCCGCACTACCGCAGACCCGTTTAGCGTAGAAAAATTAAGTAATTCATTCAGCATGAAAGGGTAGACTGTATTTGACGTAAAAAAGCGGGGTATGAAGCCATCATTGGAAATAGACGCGCATCGCTGGGTCCCAACGGGCGGCTGCCTCGTTCAACCGTCGGACGCATTCTTATTCCGATGTTTAGATAAACATTAATAGGTCCCCATTCAACTATATCTAAGTTCCCTTGTTTCAATTATTTCTGGACAAGGATTTATATGTATTGTTTTAAAGCATTATCAGAATGCGTTTCCTAATTAAGCAAGCGTTGAATTTGATGGTATCTGCACGGACGCGCTTCAGTTTAGGTTTGCATTTAACATAATTAATGATATGCGGCGTGAATACAAAATGTTTATTTGGTTTATAAAAACGTGAATAGGCTTTCGTAGTTAAAATTTTACAGTGGAAATGAAGGATCTGTGTCAAGTAGTTCCACGTAGCTTGAGTTTTCGTTGTTAGCAGCAGCCACACGAGTGCTGAGTAAGCAAGCTAAGTCGGACGAACTCGGCGGCTAATGAAGATATGCGAGCGCACTCGACCGTGTAAACAAGCGCGGCCCGAGGCCTTGTTTCTGTTTGCTCCCGCGGGATTAGTAATTTAAAAGTCAATGCGGACACTCGAAAGGGTCAATCGCATTGCGCTCCGAGTATTGAAAACAGATACCCTTTTCTGTATTCTGATGGTAGCCCATGAAAGTTATAAGGGCTGAGTTGTTGAACTATGTAATTGACTCGGTTCTGTGGTCGCAGGCTTTGTTCGCCGGGGGGCAGATAATCGAAAGCGCCTCTGGTTAGCCCCCGATGATGAGAGAGAAACAATACGAAGTTGATATGTGGACTCGCCAGACGGTCCCTTGTTTGATTTACAAAGAGCTATTTGCCCGAAGACTACCGACGGAGCAGGAAATTGTGCCCAGCCGACGGTTTCGACTACGCTAACACTTGTTCAATTATTTCCTTTCAGACGTTTAACTGTTAAACAAGTTGAAACGGCAATCGTTTTGATAAAAGATGGCAAGTTAGGACCTTTTGTGACGGGACTGTTTCCGTGTGACGTGAATACTGTAGCAGAAACTAATATGTTACACAAAAATAAAACAAAAAGGTAAGCGACATGACGCCGCTTATAAAATAGACAAAAGTATTTAGCTTCAACACGAACAGTGAGCTATTTAAGTCTGAAGCGGTCCTCGTGCCATTAATTTTATTTTCTCGCACAAAACATGTCGGCTGTCGCAACGCATTATGTCGGGAGCGCCACACGCAGTATTCAAACAGCGTTTTATTTTGGTCAAACGTGGACGTTCCCAATGATTGACTTATCCGGGAGTAATTTGAGAGGCACTCGTATGGAGAGCGGTCGCGCGAGGCACGACACATCCCGCGACTACCTCCAGGAGGTAACTTAAAACCTCTCGAACGCCAAGCATCAGCGGTGACAGGTATTAAAATAAAGTTCCTTTAGTGTTACCGATGCATATATTAAAGACATACCGAAAGTGCCGGAAATGTTAGATCGGTTGACTACAATTTTTGTTTATCGCCTCTTACGGAAACATTTTTTTTATATGGGCGTACTTTTTTGCTTATAACATAAAACTATTATGAATTTAGAAAAAGCTTGCTTTTAAAATCCGATGTTCTCTTTTGTTCTGAGCGAGCTTGTAGGGTCTGCTTTAATGGACAGGTTAAAGTTGCCACACCGGGCTGTTTACGTTGTACTCTTTACCATTTACTGTAGCTGGCCGTAATCTATCTTAGTTAGAAGCGAAGCCCTTGTTTACCGAAGAAAATATTGACGGTCCCTAGTGATTTAAATCTTTTTTGAAGACAAAACCAATACGGACGTAACATCTGCGTGTTGTCTTTTTCAAATGGCCAGGAAAACAACGTAACTTTATACTCTCCTCGGAACAGGATGAACTGAGATGAAATGAACAAATGCTATTGTAGTGATTTAAATAGCAACACAACGTGACTTCCAGAAATAATCAATGACACACGTAGAGAGTAGGAGCTTAGCGAAATGAAAAGAAAATAAAAACCAGGATTGTTACACCGTTAGCTGGCTTAACGCATCACCATATTTCAATCGTATAGCCCGCTTAGCTACCAAAAAGAGCATCGAATTTATTACAAAGTGCGACCCCTACCTATTATTTATGGCATTCGGTTGGTCTGTCACAAAAAACGGACGGGTGCTTCGAATGTCTCAGCGGGTAGCTGTAGAATATAAGCTGCAATAACACGTACTTCCTTTACACTAGGAAAGAACAATATTCACTTTATACTATATAGATACTTAAGACCTTCCACTGTTAGAATAACCATTAAGAACATTTATTTTTTACTGGTATTCATGTATCGGAGAGTAATCTGGATTTATAGAATACATTGCATTGGAGATAGATTTTAATGTGAGCCATGTGGTGGCAAATGTGGGAACCCCGCCAAGACATTGTCCCACTAAATGATTTTGTTACTCCATTGTTATGCTGTTAAAACGATCATTTAAATTCAATTGTATACTTTTTTTAATGTATTTATGTAATTTACTTTATAAAATTTTATAAATAAACATATTAAATTCAAAAAATATTATATTAGGTATACTACATCTTTATATGTAAAGACACACATACTTATACTATTATTGAATAGATATTAAAAGCTTGTTAGAGCCCAGGTGTAAGCTCTTCACCCCACTCACTTGACAAGTGCTTTAAGATTAACCGGAAACGCTAAAAAATTGCTTCCACAAATCCACAGGGCGAGATGTCATTGAGTCTCTTGAATTAAGAAAAGAAGCGTACTATGCACGATTCGTTTAAAGCCTCTTTGTTGTTTAAGAATACTTAAAAGCTATTATAAAAGGGACTAATTATTGTTAAACGTGAAAAGCAAAAGATTCATAAAACATCTGCATTTTACACTATAGACAAATTGAACAAAGCCAAGGCTGGTTCGAGTGTGATCAATGTTAATCCCAGAATCGAGACAAATATCACGAATCAGGCCGACGGCTATCTTCTCACGTTTGTTGACGACTTAAACTGTGATAATATTTATTAAATGGTTCACTCGAGCCGAACGACAGCTATAAATGAGCCTGTAAGACCATTAGGCGTCTCATAAGATTTACTATACTTGGTGACCACATTTTTTCCATGTGTATTTTGATACCAGCGGCTTTAGAGTTTTTAGAATTTTGACTGAGCTATGTTTATAACTATTTTACTCGTAATTAGTATTTATTACAAGCGGGTTTCGGGTTTGGTGAAACGAGATGATCTCGAGTTTGAAAGCGGTTTCAAAGTGAGTAATGTGGTCAAGGGACGGATGAGTTGAGCAATTAAAGCGGTTCTCGAATGAGAATGCCGTCCAAGATGCGGCGCACGATAACGGCAGAATTCATGTAAAGACTTGTACTATCACATAGGGAAATACGTCGTATGGAAATAAAACTTACTTTACTTAAGTATTTTATTAGAAATTAAAATTATATTAGATGTAGCGTGAAATATGAAATTCTATGTAAACGTAGTGAGTGAGTTAATTTATTAATTTATTGTACTTCTAATGCATTATAGTAAAAAATTACATTCAGTTTTCGCATTTCTTTTCAATATACCAAATTTTTATCTCATCTGTCTGCATAATTTTTATTAAAAGGGGTTGAAAGTGTGTCCTTCAGGCATATTAAAATATTTTGAGTTACCCACTCGTCCACGCAAATAACTTCTGATCATACAAACCGGGCCACACAAATCGATAGCGTGTTTAAGACGTTGACAAAAACGGCAGCTACTGCTGTGAGAATTTGCTTGCCATCTGCCGGGAATACGATACAACGAAATTAATGGCTACTTAACGCTTAAATAAACTGGCGCGTTTACCCCCACCGACCCATCGTTCCATATAAATCATATGATAATTGAATCATATGCTGCGTGTCAAAAGTAATTAACGAAAGATGTGATACGCATCTGAAGCCACATGTGCTTTTTTAATAAAGTCCCGTCTCAGCTTCCTCTCGCACACGCGACTCACTCAAGATAACATCAAGAATCATCTTTAATACTTATAAAACGAAAATTATTACTCCATTCACTGAGTTATAATGACTTTATTATATTAAGTTCATTGTATGAGTAAATTGAAGTATGGAGATGCTGCGGGCACTAAACCAATTGCTAACGCAGATGTGATGATATTTATTTCTTATTATAACTGCTACATTGATATTTATGTTTGAAATAGTTTTAGAGGCGACACTTAAAGTGCTATACATATGTATAGATAAATGATTTTTGTTTTTTTTATAACAGATGTTCATGTCAAAGCATCATAAACAGCAGGCTTTTAATTTTATATACGTTCGGTGGTTTGCGGTTTTCATAAATCATGATAGTTATAAAATGAATTTGTGTATTGAAATAATAAGTGACGATTTATACACGATATGTTAACACTTTATTTAATTACTAGCCGCCCGCGGCTTCGCTCGATCGCGCGATATGATAAGGAGTATCCTATAGTCTTTCCCAAGGTCTAGACTATTTGTCAAAATTGGTTAAGTGGTTTATGTGTTAAAGTTGTAAACAGTTAAACAATCTTACATGATTTTAAGTTTGAAAATAAGGAACTTCCATACAAAAGTTCATCCCCTATTTCAACCCCCTCTATCATTTTTTTCGCGAAAAAAAGCATCCTATGTCCTTTCTTAAGTTCAGTTCTATCTTTATACCGAATTTCATCAAAATCGGTTCAGTGGAGTAGGCGTGAAAGCGTAACAGACAGACAGACAGAGTTACTTTCGAATTTATAATATTAGTAAGGATGACTAAATAGAAGGAATACAAATAATGGTAAAAAAATATCTAATTTTCACCCAATTTCCATTAAACAATATTAATTTATGTTTTGTAAGTTTACACGGCGTCCGTCTCAATATGTAAGACTATATTGATAGCCCTATACAACCTAAACGATGTCTAAGATGAGCTATAAAATGTTCCACAAGCGTACACCAATCACCTTAATGTAGCTACCATAAAAAAACCTTTTTGCCATTCGCTATTCACATTTGTGCGGAATGTTTTCTCTTAATGAAATAAGGAGTACACATTGAACACGTTGAAAGGCAACTAATGTTCTGTGAATAAGTTTACGAAGGACCCGTGTATCATCTATGAGAGCGTCATTTTTTGTAGTAGCATTTTTCATCACGGGATGAAATATTAAAGCTATCGCGTGCCCTCTCCAACCTGTAATGAGACTCTTGGGAATACGAAGCAATATCGTAATACTCACCTTGGCCCGGGGTGACAAATACAGGGCATTCACGTGGAAACTGTAAATAATTTATAACCGCCTGCGCTTCACCGCGACGCGACGGGTCTACCTCATCGTGATGACAGTCGGGGCGAAGGCACATTCAATACGCACCTATAAACCATGTGACGACTTGTCAAATATACCTATCAACTCCACATTGCAAAATAAGTCTTCGCCAAATTGAATTAAAATTGAAAATTACTCTAGCAATCAAGAAAATTTACTATTCAAGCACTGCAGGCACAAGTACATTTTCTCACTGGGACTTAGCTAGCAAGTACTTCAAAGATCTTTACTTAAATGGTATTCCCCGAGTATTCTTAACTCATATAGCATACTAAATGACGAAACGTGATGAAAATTAATTTACACGTTACACGAGGATCAAAGGTGGTGACTGGTAATAACTATTTCGTCTTCAAAGCTGTTGTTAGATATACACTAATATATTAATTTATTTCGTCCTGGAAACAATCGTGTTCGCTAAGAGCTTCCAACCTGAAAGTTGAATATGAAAGAGCTCATAAAATGGCTATAAAGAGTGGTGAGGAGCTTTAAGCGAGCTTTTAGAGTGATCGGCACTTTTATTTGTGTGGTGCAGCTGTTTTAGAGCGTTAATAACTTAATTCGTCAGAGTTGACGGCGCGGAAGAGGATTTCTAAGCGTCGCTATACTGGTTACATGTGTAGGCGCCGGGAAGTGTAACGATATAATAGTATATAGTATAGTATTCATTTATATTTATTAATATAATGTTTATCAATCTTAAGTACGTTAGTATATAATAATTATTTTAAATTACATTCTGCTAATTTGATCTAGCTTAGGTAACTAGATGTATCGTCAATGTATGTTTTTTTAATTGGGTATTATACACGTATATCTATGAAAAAGATATTTAGAAAAGAAACTATATTCATATCAATGTTCAAAACAACAAATTTACATAATTTACCAAATAATATAACATGTAAAGCTTAAGTGAAACATATGCTCTTAAATCGGTTGACTATTTTCGGCTTGTCTTTACGTTAAGTGTCGCACTGTCCTTAAATAAATGAAGCTTGAATTTCCGCAGAACCATTTGTGTTTATCAATGCTTCTTTAGGAGCTTAGTTATTGACTACTCAAACAGTAGCTATTTTGGGTGGAGCTTAAAAGGATAATCGTTGTAGCACCCTCGTCGATCTGAAATAGTTATATCAATCAACATGGTTGTTACGAAAAAAAGGGAATAAGTCTTTTAACTTATGGCTTTAGTGTAATTTTTATCGATGTTACAAAGATAAAATCAGTTCTAAATATATTAATATTTTTATTAATACTAAAGAAACTTAAAAAATTTATTCACTCATCACGCAATGCCTCAATCTGGCGGAAAGTGGAGAACGGAGTGTCTTAACACTAGGTTCTCAAGTTCCCTTTGAGTTTCAGTTTCCGTGAAGCTAAAAAGAATTTACTAAACATAAACAACTCTATAGAAGGCAACTTAATTAAAGCGTAATAACAAGAAATACTTATTGTAAACACTAAATTACAGCAAGTAGACTGTTCAAAGTTATTCTTATGAGAACTGTCATCATATTCGTTTTTATTTCTACATTCAAATAAGAACTTGTACTTATAATGTATATAGAAATATAATCCCAAGTGCGTAAGTATTAAAGGCTTATTTCCTATAAGTGTTCCTCAAGTCACGTCCACGCAACTTCAAATTTAGATGGTCTCACAATTCTCTCTGACGCTCGGATGGAAGCCACTTTAAAACTTGTCAAGTATTGCTCACCTTATTTTTATAAGGCAAGCCAACATTACATAGACAAGTACTCTTAAGCAGTTAAGCTCTAAATAAATTGTTAAATATTTTCTTTTAGTTCGATCATTACGGCCATCTGCTAGTCATATAGTTAGTCGGTATTATTGAGAGGAACGTTAAAATAAATATTATTGGAATATCAAATAATTACTTATTTTAATTATAGAAAAAAAACCACTATGTGATTACTACTAATTTTTATTTAGCAGTATCCCGCATATAACAGGGTAGGCAGAGGGAACCTGAGCACCTAGTGTTAAAACACTCCATTCCCCACTTTCCGCCGAATCGAGGCATTGCGTGCTGAGTGGCGGAACTCAACGCCGCGCTTTGCCTTATTGCCAAACCCAAGAAATGAAAAAAAAAACATTTCCTGGAGTGAGAATCGAACTCACAACCTGTCGCGTTTACAGTCGCACGCTTGTGCCTCTGCGCCACGAGAGACGTCACTAAATAAATATTAGACCATTTAAATATTACTTATAATATTATCGTGATATCTATAAAAGTAACAGAATTCAAAGAAACGTAAACACGCCAAAGAAACTACTTAAAGCATCCATACGTATTCAACCGCGGTAAGCACTAATTGGAGACACGTATCTACAGTTTTAGCTCAGGAATCGACAGTTCTTGTTTGATTAAACGCTACGGGAATACTCAAATAGCTACCATTTCGCTGTATTTCAATAGGCACACCCATCTCTTAATTAACGAAACTGGCACACTATCTCTGGGCTCTTTTACGTGAGAAAATATACTAGATACCTTACAGTTATCGTCGAAAGTTTTCTGTTCTACTTTTCATAATTTAACATTTTCTTGGTGATGTTTACATTTTTCTTCGCTTAAGTTCGTAAATAATAATTTAAAAATTATTAAAACCTGTAGAAACAAGGCATTGAAGTCGGAAAATTTATTGTATTTCTTTTTTAATATATATAAATAGTTTATATAGAAACTCGTTTTTACATACCAAGGCAGCCATAGACAACCACTTTTCACTTGATTTCGAGACATTGTTAGTGGCGGAACTCAACATCGTGTTTTATGTCACCAAAATTCTTTATATTGGTAATTTAAATAAAATCATACCCTCGAATGGCAATGAAACCCGCAACCAATGTGCTTACAATTAGTTG
The DNA here is from genome assembly GCA_033558755.1 of Philaethria dido. Taxonomy (NCBI): domain Eukaryota; kingdom Metazoa; phylum Arthropoda; class Insecta; order Lepidoptera; family Nymphalidae; genus Philaethria; species Philaethria dido. The sequence goes on from JAKGSA010000136.1 coordinate 1,859,158, forward strand.
CTGACCTACTGCTCCATGATAGCCTCAATAAATAAATAGAGACACTATTGAATAAAAGAAATAACTACGAATTCTTTTATTATTTGCAATTGTATTTTCCTATTAATATTTATCCTGAGGCTGTGTTTCCGAAAACGGAAGCAATATTGATTTCGGATTAATGACATTAGTTCTATTACATCCCTTCCTGCATTTATTTACCCAATATGAGAACCGCAAGAAAATTTCATTACGTAGGAAAAAGCTCTGGAGCTTAGTACTATTTGATGTATACGATTAATTTAGGTATTCAGATATCAATTTTACTTACACACAAATAGTGCAAGATTAAATGTTTGACACCTTGAGCTATAAACTTTGTTGTTATAAGAATATTATTTATATTAAAAACTTAACAAATAATTATTGGATAATTGAAATTTTTACAGAAAATAAAATCGACTTCAAAGAAAACGCACTAAGTGCAATTATTACAAATAACTCAAGAACTACTCGTCACATATTAATTAGATTTAAGTGAGAACACATGATAATCTCCCAGTATTTTTTGTTAAATATATAGTAAAAATAAAAAAAAATATATTATCGAATTGATAACCTCCTTCTTTTTTGATATCGATTTAGAATGTTGGAAATTTCTATAATAAGTATATGAAAAATACGAACAAAGCTTCATGCTGTATCCCGCATATAGCAGGGTAGGCAGAGGGAACCTAGTGTTAAGACACTCCCCTCCCCACTTTTCGCCGAATTGAGACATTGCTTGCTGAGTGGCGGAACTCAACGCCGCGCTTTGCCTTGTTACCAAACCTAGGAAATGTAAAATTCCATTTCCTGGACTGGAAATCAAACCCGCAACCTGTCGCGTTTTCAGTCACACGCTGTATTATTATTATTATTATTCTCATTTGGCTACGTAACCACGACGGTCATAATACATGCCCGTTTTGTAAAAGTATATGCCACTCGGCCCGAATTGTTAAAGGGACAATGAATGGTGTCATTTAGAGTAACCTTGTTAAAATAAACATAACGGTTGTACGTAAAGGAAGTAATTAAACATTTATGTGCGTCTCCCAAATTTGTAAAAGCTCCAAATTATATGCTTAGCAGCTATTTGACTGTGTAAATATTGTGTTTTGTTAATTGAAAACTATTATAGAATAGAAATAATTTAAATTAACTTATTAGGGAATATTTTTTAAAAGCGGTATTGATAACCGATTTCAAAAAGGAGGTTTCAAATCGATTGTTTTTTTACATGTTACCGCATATTTAGACTTATATAAGATAGATTTTTTTTTATTTTTGTTAAAATCCATATTTTAACTTTACTCCTAAGCTATACATGCTGAATAGCTGAATAATTCAAGGCTATTGTGTAAAGGTATTATTTTTTTATAATATAATTAAAACACAGATGCTAAATTTTTGTACAATAATTTATAGTTTAAATTTAAAGATGAATTTTAAATTGTCACTAGATAATAGAAACGTTTGCCTCAACTAGCCTATCCAAGATCTTTGTCCTCTCCTAGAAACTTTAGTTTACGAGTTCCGATTGTATTTCGCCTGAATTATTACAATCTAAAGAGTTAATCCAGTGTCGTATAAATATTGCGACTTGACAGCGGATACGGAACATGATAAAGGCCATGTGGTAATATTGTGACTGTCGCCGCCATTGTAAAGTTAATATCAGAATCTAACAAAGACCTACTCTTGATTCCAAAACGAATAAAAGTACAATGAACGAGCGCGCGTCAGATTATAGGTATAAATTATTAGGTACTTTTGTTCAAATCGAAAGGCTGGCCGCGGCCCATTCAATTACCCGGCTCAAGGAGTGCCTAGTTTTTCCCGATATTTGTGTAAGGGATTAGTCCCGGGATATCTGTTTCGGTATCTTCGTAAGATAAGTACGAATATATGTCAACGTCGGACAACTAAGCCGATTATTTTAAATGTATTCACTTCCTTAATGGACGTCGTTTTTCACCCGCGCCGCGACTCTTATTGAAGATTTGGTTGATCCGGCCAATGACTGGATGGTATTATTGCTCATTTAGTCCACATTTATTAAATTGTCTCTCCACTACCAGTAAGAGGATAATAAATATTAAAATTTTGACTGACACTACACTTCGATTCGTAATTTCAGAGTGGTACAATTAAAATTGAGCTTTAAAATTGATTGTTAATTGAAAGATTTAAAGGTATATATTTTTTATCTTCCGTAGTTTATAAGTTTCACTTTAAGTATTTTCATTATAAGAAAATATTTATAAGATAATGCTAAAATGAATACAACTCGTCAAGGAATGTTACGATCACTGCCTGAATGCCGATTAGATAGATTGTATATAAATTATAAATTTTATTGAAACCAGCTATACAAAGGTTTATCTTCGAGTGGACCGAAAAGACATTTATGACTGTGATAAGATGTCTTACTTCAAAACGTGGTATTGTATTTTATTTAGTACGGGCATTTTGATATAAATGAAAATTTTACGTAATAACAGTACACTCGCCCACCTGCTAAGGCATCGACAAATACGCCTCATAGATACTATATACTTTTGATCTAAAGATTCATAAAAATTTTATATTTAAGAAAATTATTATCAATCCACTTAAGTTACATATTTAGCGATTTTACTAAAATATTTTTTGTATTAAACATTTTTAATATAGCAAAGGCGTTTTTCTACTTTTGCCTTAAGTATGTTTTTATCAATAAGATTAAAGCATCTAAACCTCAAATCAAATTTGGTTACTCCCACAAGTAAACAACTGTGTTTATAAGTTTAGTAACCACGACATCAATTACAGGGAAGTGAGCAATTTTTCAGAAAAACCTTATGGAATAAATTTTTGTGATAAAGCCTGAACGTCGGTGGCGGTAATAGAGGCCTTATTTTAAAAGCCAGTTTCGTGTCTAATCTGCCAGGTGAAAGGATGTTATTATTATAACAAATATTTTCAACATTTTTACGCGTACACCTGCGTTTGTCCTTCAAAACAAAGGTCGACTTTACTATTATATTGGTGTTAATGTTATGAATATTTTGTATATTATACTAAAAGTCATAGATTGATTTGATTATATTTTTTTTTAGCTTCACGCTGTATCAGGGTAGGCAGAGGGAATCTGAGAACCTAGTGTCTCACTTTGTTCCCGAATTGAGGTATTGCGTGCTGAGTGGCGGAACTCAGCGCCGCGTTTTGCCTTTTTACCAAAACCAGGATATGAAAATGCTAAACTTGTACATTTCCTGGAGTGGGAATCGAACCCACAACCTGTCGCGCTCACAATCGCACTGTCAACTTATTTATTAAATAGTTTGAACTAAACGTAATCAATAAGTAATTCATGCATTAATCCATATAGAAAGGTAGTCAGAGTGAACCTAGTGTCAAGACACTTCGTTCCCTGCTTTCTGCACGAATTCAAGACATCGTGACAAGAGGCGGAACTCAACGCCGCGTTTTATCTTATAAGAATATAAAGAAATGATCATGACTTATATATTATATTAATTATATAATATATAAATCATGATCATTTCTTATGATTAATCATTCCCCCGAATGAGAATCGAACCCACAATCAAACGCATTTACAGCTAAATCTAATTTTCTAGTTCATTTAATTTTATTTAATTTCGTAGTTATATTAAACTAGTAAGTAAAACAGATTAAAGAAATATAACTAAACATATATCAACAAGCTTACGTTATCATGGAGCAGTTATAACGTGTACGATTGCAATAGCTGTAACTATAAGTGTAGTGAAGTAAATTGTTACAAAGTATAGGTGATTTTCTGGTACGGTTAGTTTAGGTAGAAGATGCACTATTAGTAATAAATGCACTTCTCTTTATATACCAGAAAGTTGGACAGTGAACACGAAAGGTTGTCGGTTCGATTCCCAGTCCAAGAAATAAAAATATTAAGTATTTATAATAATTAATATTTAATATTTTTATTTGCTTATTCTGGTAACATGGCAAACTGCGGTGTTGAGTTCCGCCACTCAGTAGGCAATGCCTATATTCGGCGGAATATAGAGACCGGAAATCCTAAGAGAACGGTGTGTCTTAACACTAGGTTCTCAGGTTCCTTCTGCTTGCCCTGATATGTGTGTTACAGCGTGAAGCTAAAAAATAAGTGCAAGATTAATGATACCGCGTAATATTTTTCCCTAGTTATGGAAGTTATTGCTTGCCCTCGTTGGTGGGTGTCTAATTTATAAGGGGGTAAACCCTTTATGGGGCTCGAAATTACCAACGTATTTTACATTTTTATACCTGACGCAAATGCCGTTATGACACATGGTCGTATTAACAAAATTTTAATAATAATTTTAATGAGTACTGGCACTAGAAAAATACACTTAGTTGTTTTTTATACATTTAGTTTTTTTAATTCCGAGGATCTTTTTGTTTTCGTGACAGTAATGTGTCACTGCGTGCTTTTTGTCTAATTTAAACACATTGTATAATAATTGAACCTGTAACCAACGCATACAATAAAATAATTTTACACTGAGTCATAACTATTAGATATCTTGCTAAAAAATCAAATAAAAAATGACTACTGTAACTGTGTCAGCATAACTACAACAAAATATTTTTGTAGGCTCTGTGTTATTATTTATTCAATCAACCTTATTTCGCTATTTTACTTAGCCGAGCAGATAAAGAAAAATATAAACGTAGCCCGTTTATTTGCCATCCTCTCGCTCAGTGTTTTCAGCGTATATAAATTCCTAACCTCATTACTGTTCCGCTTCTTGAACAATAAAACTTATTTTTTAACAGCTGCCGTTTATTTCTGTATTACGAGTATAGGGGCTAGAATTGTATTTGAGAAAAATCATTTGTTTCTAAATTGTACTCAGTGAATTTTTATATAAAGAAATTTTATATTAAGTAACGTTTGCTCTTTTGAAGTGTTGAAGTAAGTTATTTATAATAATATAGCTGTCGGTTTAGATGTCTACTACTTGTATATATAGTATGTGTGTATACATTCATAGAATAATAGTTAAATATATTTGCTTAAAAAATGTAACGTTGACTTCCGTCCCTTACATGTCTCGTTCCTAAGTGGCGTATAATTTGAGATCAGTAACAACTGTTGGGTAAAAAGAAAAAAAATAAAAGAAGCGATTCGTCAATATTTTTTTTTATCAGCCATCTTTTCCAATTATTACTTTAAATTTTAGGTAACATTTAACAATGTTAAATTATAATATAATATTATTAAGACTTAGTAGTTATGTATTCGACAGTACGTGACCGCTATCGCGTGAGCTGTACAAGTTGGGGTTGCTCGGTTATATTATCACCTGTCTACATCACGTTCCACTATTATTATCGACGTAGGCAAATACTAGTTAAAATTTGCTTTTGTCTCATTATTATGAGATTTTAAATATTCAAAGAGATTAATTATAAAAGATTTCAAATATTAACAAGGCAAAGCGAGACATTGAGTTCCGCCACTCAACACGCCATGCCTCAATTCGGCGGAAAGTGGGGAACGGAAACAAAACGTTAAGAGAGAACGGAGTGACTTGACACTAGGTTCTCAGGTTCCCTCTGCTTACTCTGCTATGTATGGGATACAGCTATATAGCAGCTGAAGCTAAAAAATTATTCAGTATTTTTATTAGTACTACTTTACTAGGCCTGTCGTGGCGCAGAGGCACAAGCGTGCGACTGTAAACGCGACAGGTTGTGGGTTCGATTCCCACTCCAGGAGATGATTTTTTTCATTTCCTGGGCTTGGTAACAAGGCAAAACGCGGCGTTGGGCTCCGCCAGTCAGCACGCAAAGCCTCAATAAGGCGAAAAGTGGGGAACGGAGTGTCTCAACACTAGGTTCCTTCAGCCTACCCTGCTATATGCGGGATACAGCGTAAAGCTATGTATGTACTTATATTTTATAGGTGAATTAGATCATACCAGTGAATAAGATATTATATAGCCTCATTTAAAATTTAAATTAAGATATATTTTCATAAAATTTATTAAATTAAATTACAGCACACTTAAAAGGCAGTTTTCAGCCTTCGCATTTAATATGCACTTTAAGACCCTAGCTTGGTTTATGGTACGTAAATACTCGGTACTTATTTACGTATGTGTATTACGTATAATTTAATAAAATTTAATCTTTCATCGTAGAGATTATAAAATGCCATCATTAGATGCAATCTTGTTGTAATTATACTAGTATAGTATAGTATAGTATTAAACTGATCGCAATGGATGTGGGCTCAAATCCTACTTGAGGGAATTTTAGTTTTCATAGTAAGTATAATGGTTTACGCCTTATAACGCCTGTCGTGGGCAGAGGTACAAGCGTGCGACTGTAAACGAGGCAGGTTGTGAGTTCGATTCCCACTCCAAGAAATGTAAAATTTAGTATTTTCATTTCTTGGGTTTGGTAACAAGGCAAAGCGCGGCGTTGAATTCCGCCACTCAGCACGCAATGCCACAAATCGGCGGAAAGTGGGGAACGGAATTGTTAAAAGAGAATGGAGTGTCTTAACACTAGGTTCTCTAGTTTCCTCTGCCTACCCCGCTATATGCG
>JAKGSA010000136.1:1865863-1945418 GCA_033558755.1 Philaethria dido
TATATATATATAATAAGTTTATAGTAAAGATTTTAAAAAATATTGAAAACTTAGGAAACGAAAAACATATTTAGAAAACATGAAAATTTGAACGCAGCGGGACACGAACCAAAAAAATAAATTGTAACAAGCGTATAATAATTTCGGCGCATTTGGATATAGACCGATGGCTTAGCGGTTAGAGCGCTTGGACGGTTTCCAAGAGGCGCGGGTTCGAGTCCTGCTGCGTCCAAATTTTTGTACGTCTTCTAAAAAATTAAAACTTGTATTACACTTAGTATGTCCCTATAAGTTAATATAAAGTGATGACTTATTTTTCATATTAGCGGCCGCAGCTTCTGTATACCTTCCTGAATATAAATAAAATAGTTAACTTTATGCGAACAATGAAAAACAAAATTCAATTGAGTTTTTCTTTTTAATATAACAAAAACGAACACATAAAATTAATACAATTTTCAGATATCATAAGATAACAACGTCAACGTAACTTGTAGGTGTAGTATATACAGTACAAATACGTATTCGACTGGTTCATAAATAAACAACCTACTCGCGTTCGTAGCTCCTTAGGCTTTACACAATATATGACACCCTGTCCGGACTAATCTCAACGATTTCTATACGAAGATTAAATCGAGTAGCATAGGGTATTAAGTGGCAATAGAAACTACGAGTAGAATTAACGTTATAATATTTTAATATGGCGGGCGTAGTTCTAATCTTATAAGAATATTATTTTATACTATAATGGTAAATAATTGTGGCAATATTACTATTAAATTGAGACTAAAGTGGTCTAGTTGGCATTAGCATGAATGAATTCCATATTTGTGGGTTTTTTATATTTGTCGTTCGATTCCCATTCCAGGAAATGAAAATATTAAATATTTATAACAATTATTATTTAGTATTTTCATTTCTTCGCTCTCGTAACAAAGCTAAGCGCGGCGTTGAGTTCCGTCACTCAGCACACAATGCACCCCAATTCAGAGGAAAGTGGGTAACGGAAAATTTAAGGGATACAGCGAGAAGTTAAAAAAAATATATTTAGTTGAATAATTATTTTTTTATCAAAAGCACTGAGATCCTACATTACTAATACTTGATAAGATTACGACAAATTACTTGGCATATATCTGTAACGGCTTTTCTTTCCGGTTATTCTAACAAGAAAAGAATGGTACCATAAAGTTTTATTACTAGCTTTTTATACTAACGTAAATTCCGCGAAAACGAAGAAAAACAAGAAATATACGAGTATTTCTATTTTGTCCTGTTTTCTGCTTGTTTTAGACATGGTAATTGCCTTATTTCATTTACACTTAGAAAATACTTTAAAGAAATTATGAAGAAATTGGATTTTAATTATGAGGCCTGTCGTGGCACAAAGGCACAAGCGTAAGGTTGTAAACGTGATAGGTTGTGGGTTCGATTCCTACTCCAGGAAACGAAAATATCAAATAATATTTAGTATTTGAATCTTCCGCGCTCTGGTAACGAGGCAAAGTGCGGCGTCGAGTTTCGCCTCTCAGCACGCAATGCATCAATTCAGAAAGTGGGAAACGGAAAAGTTAAAAGAAAACAGAGTGTCTTAACACTAGGTTCTCTAGTTCCCTCTGTTTACCCTGCTATGTGCGGGATACAGCATGGGCTTAAACAAAGCGAAACAAACAAACATTTTAAAAACAAATATTTTAATAAAATCTAATCCTTAAGAGGGAAGCATTCTCTCTTTCATTCTAACTCTTTATGAAAGCAAGCAACGATAGTCTAATAATTGAACAAAACGTAATGACTATAAAAGAAAAATAAAAATTTTATAGTTGCTTTTACTAAAATCCCCGCAATAGCTACGCAGTTTCTTGTTGCAAACGTTTTGAGTCGCGCGTCTTAAAAGCGACGGAAAATTTAAAGAGTTTCAAAAGAAAATTAAGGGGAATGGTGCAGACTGAGCGCTATCAAAGACTGCATCTCTCAACTTTGTTACGTACAGCGAGTTATCTCGTTAAGGCGTTAAAAATAGACAAGCGAAATCCAAATTAATCTGCGATGATTTTTTTCTGCCAAGCAAAGGATATCCGGCTAATGAGCTAAACTTACTTTGCGCCTGGTGTTCGTTTGTAACAGGTGTGAACTACGTTAGTTATGAAAATTATTTTTAGTTTTTCTTTAAATTGGGGAAAAGTTGTAAACACTACTGACGTGTACATATAATTAAATGACTTGAAAAAAATAAGTTATCAATTCGAGTGTATCTTTTTATGTCTTACCGCGTAACTTTTACAGGGTAAGCCAATTTTTATGATTATTTTTTTTAATATGATAACTAATGTGGCTCTATTTAGTTCAGTTAAAATCTCAAAGGTAGTTTTTGAGTTATTCGTAATAATTGTACTTTTTAGTTGTATCTTTAAAGTCGTTTACTTATTTTTAAAATCCTAAAATTTAATTTTTAAGCCAATTTATAAGTTAGTATTACTAATAGTAAAATACAAGCAAAGAAATTGATCTAATTTAAAGTGAAATATCAGATGTCCAATATTTGTTTAGAACGCATTTATTTTGTACCGAGTTTAAAAGCAGTATTAAAATAGATACTCGGCGACCGCTCGGAACGACGCACGTTTCAGATAAATTCATTTCATTTTTCTCCCGCTCACGAGCCGTCACTGTGTAATCGCATCTGTTTCTTTTGGGAAGCGCTACCACGAGAATTACAACATTAGTCTTCTGATATGAACCCTTTAGCGAAATGTCAAAAGGTTTACACTGATGCTTGAGGTAATAAGCTCTACTCACTGTGAAAACAAAGAATGTTCATACACCATTTGACGTACTCGTGTTTGCACACAAACACAGCTCCGACTTTTTCTTTTATAAAACGAAAGCTTTTACTAGCATTAATTTAAGCTCGGGCAGTTATACTGGATGTAAATGTATTTAATCATCCTTTATCTGTTTATTTCGTTTTTATCAGACTTATATAAGTAGCCGTATTTATGCCATGCCTCTGCTATACAGAGATCTGTCTGGGAGTCATTATAAAAATGTTTATGGGTCGAATGGGGCGGGTAAATAAAATAAATAGGCCTTTCACTTATGACTGGCTTGTGAAAAAGATTTAAATTCCGTAGGGTGAGTGCGCAGGTGGGTAAGGGTTGGGGTGTCAGCGTCCAAGCAAACATTTCCACATGATTGAAGGACGACAGTTGCCTGGGACACCTCTGTATGCGAACCGACTTCTCTACGCGTTTTGTTTAGGAAATAGTTTTAGTTTTATTGTTCAGTTCCGATGCGGGTGCCATTTGATGTTTGAAGAGTTTACAAGCAACTTTGTTTGAAATAAACTACAGCAAAATAAATACTGACAACGTTAATTATGTTTTAATGACAATGTACCATGTGTTTCCTACAACACTCTATACATACATATCTTCACGCTGTATCCCGCATATAGCAGGGTAGGCAGAGGGAACCTAGTGTTAAGACACTCCGTTGCCGACTTTCCGCCGAATTGAGGCATTGCGTGCTGAGTGGCGGAACTCCACGCCTTGTTACCAAACCCAGAAAATGAAAAATTCCATTTCTTGGAGTGGGAATCGAACCCACAGCCTGTCGCGTTTACAGTCGCACGCTTATGCCTCTGCGCCACGACAGGCGTTACAACACTTCAACACTTTAATGTAAAGTAAAAAAATAAGAGGATATGAACTACAGAGATTCATAAAGTAATACTGCTTGTTTATGAAGGTCTTCTTTATGAACCTTAAACGAGAGAATCCTTTATCGATTCATTACATAATGGTTGTTATGGTCGGCCAAATAGATAATAAATTTGATGTGTTACATCCATTAGGATCTCTAGAGATAATATTACATATTACGTGTTTTTATATGCATGGCATATTAAATAGTCAAATAAATTTTAAGCTTTAGAGAATACTCGTTTTTATTTTTATATTAAATATAGTTAATAGCTACAGTTGTAAGTTTGGAAGTATTAGATATTATCTTGAAAACTTTCAACTCTAGCTACTATTTTGTTTCTTATGCTTCCATTTATTTTGCTTCACGTCGAATTATTATTTTATGACCTAACTGTACTTTGTATTGTATTCTACTGACATTAATATTATTTTAAAACATACTAGGGTGCAAAACCTCAACCATTGCGTGCAGACAGACATCTCACTGCGCCACGCCTACATCAATCTTAATAAAAAAAACGAAAATATTTATCAATATCAATTTTATTTTAGCTTAGTTTATTAATGGCTTGGCAGTATTTAGACGTTTGATGCTAACGGTAAACAAATTAGTGTAATATTCATTTTATTGTTACAGACGGACAGATTTTAACGATCTGATTACAAAGGCCCATGATTCCGCATAACAAAAGTTTATAACACCAAGGCATTGCCTATACTTAGGTGAGTATTTTATACAAGTATATCTATAAATTTAGTGTGAAAATTATGATTACTTTATTATAAAATTCCTTTAAAAGTTAGGTTCAGGAAGTATATTTGATTTAAATAACAAAATAATACACACACACACACACATCACACACACACACCGACACACACACACACACACACACACACACACGCATACACACACATAAGCAGAGGGAATCTAGTGTTAAGATACTCCGTTCCCCACTTTCCGCCGAACTGAGACATTGCGTGCTGAGTGGCGGAACTCAACGCCGCGCTTTGCCTTGTTAACAAACCCAGGAAATGAAATGCAAAAATTCCATTTCCTGGAGTAGGAATCGAACCCACAACCTGTCGCGTTTAAAGTTGCACGCTTGTGCCTCTGCGCCACGACAGGCGTTAACAAAAATAATACATTTATCATATTATTTTATTAATATTTTGTAGTGCTAGCGTAGCGTAAGTAGCGTAATTTGTGTAATCTTCTATATATTTTCTGACACACAACTAATTCGTACAAGAGTACGTTAAAAAAGCGTTGTTTTGAGGTGTTATAAGGATTTTCACAGTAGTTAAGTAAACATCAATATTCCAACAAGGTTGCAATGTTTTTTCAATAGAGACACCTGAGAGTCGTTTGCGCTTTGTTTTCCCTAAGCCGAGCTTTGCAAATGTTAAACTATATGTTGTTAAATTGAAAAACTGTTTCCTATAACTGCAACAGTTTGGTTCCGCTGTTCAAATTTAAATCCAGTTTTACTAGTCCTTTCTAAAAGACCGTTGAAAGCTATACGATGTTGAAAAATTGTCTCTAAAAAAGATGGCAGAGCGTTTTTATTTCGTTTTAGATATAGTATCGACAAACATTGAATTGGAAAAGGTTATGGAAAACAAATAAATTTTATGTACGCGGTTTGCTTTATCGCTGCGATGCCTGACAATTGCTTAGCTCTCGTAAGACTAGGACTAACGGTAATAGATTCTGGAGATAAATAGTTATGTCTTTAGCGTTTTCTTGAAATACCTGTAATCTTTTAGAATATACAGTGTTTAGAACCAACTATACTTATAGTTTATAAGTATTCAAAGGATTTCAACGTGGTGCATTAAGAATGTTCTCGGTAAACTTAGATTCAAATCTTGTTACGTTTAATTTTTATTTGGAATTTCAATATTATTCTATTATTCTGCACTAATAGTTTTAAATATTATAAAAAATCAATACTTAAATACATTAAAGAACTGCCTAAAAATGTTCTAATTTTCTCATAAATCAGCGTCTGACTAAATGTCATTGGTTATGAGTTCAATTACTACTCAGGGTAATGATTATATTTAAACTATTTATATGATCTGGTAAAACAACGCGCCGCTTTGAGTTCCGTCACTCAAGACTAAAGACTCACTCAAGAATTGGGCGGCAAGCGGCGAACGGAGTGTCGTTACACTAAGATCTCTCTGACTGCCCTGCAACAACGGATCAAGTTTCAAACTTGTTTTTTATAATAAATATATCCTTTAACAATTCCGTTTCCAATTTTCCGCCGGATTGAGGCATTGCGTGCTTAGTGGCGGAAGTCAACACCGAGTTTTGCCTTGTTACCAGACCCAAGAAATGAAAATACTAAATATAATTTAGATTTTTTTATATTCTGACGTAAAATGACGGAATCGAACTCACAACCCAACGTTTACAGTTGCACACAGGCGTATATGTAATATAAATGTCTTAAATATATAAATATATTTTGTTCAACAGACAAACGAAATATAATTGAAAATAAATAAAACCAAATAATAAAACTCCAATAAATCAATCAACAACAAGCTATTCGAAATAGCCCTTTAAAGGGTTAACTGGATTTGATTCAGTTTTACGCACTTCTGCGTCCGTGATGTGCTGTCAAACATGTCCACAAACAAAATATGACCAATCATTTTTCAATGACACTCCCTTTGAACGTACATGGTAGTGTGTTTGACTGATGTGATATTTTCAAATATGTCATAACCTTAGAATTGTAAGAGGGTAGAGGTGGTATCTTTAACTAACTAACTTCATTTATATGAATAATTTTGTGTATATGTTATAGAAAGTATAACAAAAATAGTAAAAAACAAAAACAATTAAATTATGATTACAGTAATGAAAATGACTAACATTAAGTTTGTACGAGAACAACGGTATTAAAAAGAAACTTATTCCTCTGGCCTATCATCTCGATTGAGGTATAATATTGCTAATCTAAATTTTATTTAGATTAGTTACCACTATTATCTAATTACGCATCTAGTCTTATTAGTAAACCCGTTGAAGTCTAAAACACACGTTGCCATAGCAACGTATGTCATTATATTAAAAAATGTATGCTAAACACATTGTCATGTAATATTTATTTAATTTTAAAAAGCGACTTTCTGTACTTTTTTTTGCTGTGAACTATATCATATTTTATACTCCTTTGTGCGCACAGTTTTTATATTGAAGGGACGGAAATATTTCTTTTATGTATTAATTAATCTAGTCTAATACGCTGTATTATGTTCTAAGGTATATTTCAATACGTCAATTATAACAAGCGAGTGCGTTCAAATGACCACGCGGGGTGAGTGACGGATACGCGGGCATGGGCCAGGGCCGCCATAAATCCAACTTTTATTGTTCCATTCTTTAGCTCATGTCGAACCCCATGATATTTATGATATGGACGACCGTTTCAACTATAATTTTACAGTATTACTTGAACGATTATTTATTAGTAACATGTTTAAGTCTAAATTGTTATCGTTTTCAATTTTGCAATTACCTTAATTATCTTACAAATTTTAGTCTATTCACAGCAATTTCCCTGATTAAGGGCATTGGTACCTGTGTGGCGGCGACAGCGCGGCAAATAGGTCGATCGGGTCGATGAATATTAATGTAGTAAGCTAACTTAATATTTGGATAGGGTATTTTGTAATCCTAAAACATTGTATAAGCCGACCGCGTTACAATGATATTTATTGTTTTGATAATAACTTATTTTACAAAACCCTACATATTTGCTCTAGTAAAATATACAACTTTGTCATTTATATTTAAAACGTTTGAAATAATAAGCTTTACAACCATTATCTAAATTGGTACAGATTTCACAATATCATACCATTTTAATTAATTATATGAATGAAAAGCTTAAATTAATGAAATACATTATCACTGACTGTCAGTACATGTGTAAAAATTACACATTTAACGAAATGTGCTAATTAAAATAATTTTCAATTAATCCTTTTGAAAACAATCATTCACTTGTTCGCGTATCAATTACGACTTCAATATTTTATCGCCGTACCCAATATATGATTGCGCCACAAAATTAAATCTCCCTTTTAATATGCAAAATATTGTCAATTCCAATATAATTTTGTTATGTACGTTCACTATTAAATACAACAGCGCATGTTTAAATAAAATTTAACAGCGAATGCTAAAATTTTATGAATTCTGTAGCAATGCAGTAAGTTTGTTGTTTCTTGGTAACTTTAGATTCGTTGTAGATACTATATTCTTAAGACAAGCCGGCACTTGCTTCGTTGTCCTGGGCTGACATTGATAGGCTATGCGGGCACTAAATTGGAGCTCGGAGCGGTCAGACGTTAGACCCTGCATGGACATGCTTTTATCAGACCCATTCAAAGGTACGGGCTCTATAACTAGGTCAACTGAGATTTGTGCATATCTTACGTACTATGTACAATCTATGTTCTGAACATTATTTTGCTGTGTGAAATTATTTTTTAAGCTATATATGTTACCTATATTTGACACACTAAATAAATAATGATCAAAAAGTAAACAAAACGCAATTGTCAAAATATGATGTTAAAAGTATACAAAGAAACTTTGATTCAAAAACTTGGTAAGAGTAAACAGCTCATCTTTAAAAGGTTCATCAGAAAATACGATCGCGGCGAAAGAAAAGAAGCTATAAACATCGTCGGTGCCACATTTTACAAATAGGCCGTCAAAATGAATAGCGGTTGAAAAATTCAACAAAATATAAACAAAGGCTTGTTTGGTTGTAGCAAGAGGTGAGCCTCATTTCGGCAGGCGGATAAGTGCTTGCGTAATCTGTGCTTGGGCTCGTGTAAATGCAAATTGTCCCATAAAGCCATCTCCCCCTCCCCACTTGCACCCCTCAAACCCTCAATTCGCCTTTAATGAAGAGCCTGGAACATTCTCGGACCTAGAAGCCGCTTGTCATCTCAACGCTCTATACGAAATTACAGTTGATTCAAAATTACTTACTCTTACTACATATCGAAGTTGAATTCATTCGTATGTAATCTAACTTTCTAATGACAGGGTTCGTTAACGAGCGTTACCAATGGGGCAGTGTAATGTTCTGTACGTATTATCTTCATCGATTGGGTTCCAGACTACTTTATCTGATTTGTAATTAAAATTTAACTACACATACCTAATGTTAATTATAATTATACTATAAGATCTATGGTCTATTATGTTCCTATTTACTGGAATAATTGCAATTAGCAAATGCATATTTAAGTTTTATGAAGTTCTCTATTTACTCTAACGTCTATTGAGCTTAAGGCACAGTTCGAAATAAATATATAACGAAATGATTATATAACTTATAGCATGAATAATATATTAATATTGGTGTAATTCAATAACTCGAGCTATAACATTTTATTGAGTCGTCATAAAAAAAAGAAATATAACAAAACATACAAATCTAGGAACATACCACCACCAAATAATAAATATTCATCTATAGCAAAAACACAAAAAAAAACTGTATATTTTGCTAATAATATAAAAATATTTTAAATGTCAAGTAGTAGGTAAGCAGGCAGGCATATTGTTTGTCAAGGACATGTCATTTGCCCTTCTTGCCTAATTTGAAAGCCGCCGCGAGTTGCTCATTAACGATTCGCGTCCAATAAATGTTTTATGAACAAAGAGCTTCCCCTTTAGCGGTTCTAGGTGAAACAATACGCCGCGTGGGGACTCCGTGTTGAATTACAAATACGACGACTTGACGTGAATTCGAATGAGGACTATTTGTACCTGAGCGAGACTCGGGATATAGTTTCTTTGTTATATTGTTATGTCTTAGTACAGGCACGACAAGTTGGAACGTTTGCTAGCGTTAACTGTGTGTGAAGGGAATTTTCGGCAATGTCGAGTTTTGTTGGAAATTTTATAACGTAATAGTAAATTTGACATATAAGAATTAAAATCAGAAGTATAGTAGACGTTCTTTTAAGATAATATTTTTAACAGTAAAATAAATGTATGAAATAGTGACACAGTGTTAAACACAGTGTTATACAATACCTGAAATAGCTGAAAACTTTACATTGAGAGGTGTTAAAATATTTTTGTCCTGAATTGATTGAATGTTTACGCTAAAGAAATGAAGTAACAACGTGAATGTTTCATCGTGAAAGTGATTCATCCCAGCTCCGCCTGAACAGATGCGCGGACATATATAAAATATTCATAGAGATAGAATTGGGGAAAAAATTATTTAGGAAGTTTATTAATAAATAACTTCTTCGTAACAGTGCAAAAATATATCAACATTTGAAGAGAACTTAAGTTAAATCAAGAAGTAAAACCATTGTAAATATTTTTAATGATGTACATTTTTGATATTTGATAGAAATTAAGTACTATAATATAATATAAGTAATAACTTTTCTTTAAGTAGTAGAAACTACTAAGTACACTTAGTAATATACGTTCTTAATTCCTCCTAATTTCTATTATATTTTTCTTATGCTAAAATTATAAGGGTCATAACTGATAAAATCAATATCAAATATTTATAAGCCTTAGAAAAATTGGAATAAATCCATAAAAAAATTAAATTGAATAGCAATAATATATAATTGACAACAATTACTACTATACTAGGAACAGCTAGGTGTGAATCCAATCACAAACAGTTTCATCAATTACAAGACATGAAGTTTCCACAGCACGTTTTATATGGACCTAAATCAGTGTAGATCGTAACGAATGTTATAATTGTTGTATTGGTTCACGAGAAAAATAATTATGGGAGTTTAAAATTGTATATTCACGGGCAGTGAAGCGAAACGGTGGGAACATTTTTAAATTTGGCTTAATCTACATTTGATCCGAACGGAACTCTTAGTGGTTTTTTGGACCACAACATAAATTGTTTATTTTATTTGTTTGCTAACGTGTCTTGCCAGTTATATTTCATGCTTTAGTATTAGAAAATGTGAATTAAAATGAAAAATATATGGTCATATTTAGACTTTTTACATCATCTGGAAGTAAAGTGAAATTTGAGCTCAGCACCTATTATAAAACGTTTAACGAGATGCATCGATAACAAATTATTTGTATTTTTATTTATTTTATAATCTGTGGTTTCATGGTCCATATCCATTTGGCTTTGAAAATTTTAATATACCGGGTCTGATATACGATAGCCTCCCGATGGTTCACATATTGCTTGTATAGCTCACCGCATGCTTCACACATTTATCTTCTAAAACTGGGGAAACTAAATTACGCTTTTAGCGTTGGTAATAAATGTCATATTGGCGTGATCTAATTTATTGTAATCGATCCACATTGTCTACAGTAGATAGATCAACGTGTAACTGAGTACGGCCACTGTGGTAGACTTTGAGAACCTCGTGGGAGTTTGTAGGCTGTATGCGTATATTTTGATATTTACTGTTTCTTCATGGGAACAAATTTTCGATTTTATCATATCAAATGTTATGAAGTTCTACAGCAATTATATACTAATGATGGTTTAGATATCAATTTCTCATATTTTACATGTTGATGGGTAATAAATAAAATTAAGTATGGGTACACTCACACACATATAAATCATTTTATTAATAGTTATTTAACTTTTAACCGACATTATAAAGAGTGTCCCAAAATTAACGCAAGATTGGACTTTGCCGCCATTTGCTATTATATTCATTATTCATTCGCTATTAAAAGACTAAAATGGCATTTTCTATTTAATTCAAATCTTGCGTTAATTTTGGGACATCCTATATTATCTTGTTTTATGTTCCATTTTAATATTTGTACGTGCAATTCTATTTTTTAATTCAGGCCGGCACATTTAATTTAAATGAAAGCCTGTACGAGAACTATGCGAGTTATGAAAATTGAAAATAATTTTGTATAAAATACATGCTACTTTACTAGGATATATGGCATTTTAATTATTTTAATGCAAATGCAGTCAATTGTGGAGTTGCAGCTTCATCTTTTTGACATTATGTCTTGTTGCCTTGAGAGCTACTGTCAGTCGTATTCTATTTTCGGAATATTGGCATGAAGTCCAAATTACACATGCATTACGCAATATTTTTTAGCAAGTAAATATAATATTAACAATAATAAACGTAATAACACCTCGTGGCGCAGAGGCACAAGCGTGCGACTGTAAACGCGACAGGTTGTGGGTTCAATTCCCACTCCAGGAAATGGAATTTTTCATTTCTTGGGTTTGGTAACAAGGCAAAGCGCGGCGTTGAGTTCCACCACTCAGCACGCAATGCCTCAATTCGGCGGAAAGTTGGGAACGGAGTGTCTTAACGCTAGGTTCCCTCTGCCTACCCTGCTATATGCGGGATACAGCGTGAAGCTAAGTATGTACTCGTATAAGCGTAGTAAAATATATCCCATCATATATTTATCATTAATATCATAATTAGGCGATTTTAAAAAAGGAGGAGGTTCTCAATTCGGCAGTATTTGTATATATCCGGTTATTCATTAATTCCGGTAAAAAAATATTGCTACCCAAATATTAAGAATATAATATAATTAGTCTTTGCACCTCACCAAACAATTATATCAAATAAAGTTATTTAATTTAAATATTAAAAATAATAAATAATATTAACAGCAAAGTCATGGTAGGCAAAGCATACATAATGATAAAACACTCTGTTCTCTGCTTTCCTTCTGAATTCGATACATATTGATTACCGAAACTGAATACCTTACTTAATCTTACTAGAGTGAAGAAATGAAAATAATTTAAATATAATCATTGTTCCAGTGGTAATCAAACCCACATCACATTTGCCTTTAGAAGCTCTCCCACTGCGCCACGATGTCCTGAGTTTTTAATTATTTTAGTATAAAATTTTACTGCTAGGTAAATAACAGAATGTACGAATATGTTTTGTTACAATGCATCGCACACAGACACTTCAGTCTTACTTAACTATTTTAATGAATCCTGTTACTTTGTTGCAATGTTTTCACTGACATATAAAGGACAAATAGCTTGTTTCTCTGCAAGAGTTTGAATTGTAATAAAATGTAGTTGTGAGCTTCTATATATTTATTAATGAACAACAAATAGTATTCGCAATATTTTCATCGTTTCTTTCAATAACAAACCCTTTGTTGTAACCTGTTGTGTGTTTCATTACACCTCTCCTACATTGTGCAAGATGGAATGTATGGTGATAAATCACTCTGTTTTCTATTTTTAAGATATTGAGACATCAAAATATGCCTAATATTTTTTTATTTAAATAATCAGAAAGTAGAATACGAAGTGTCTTGACATAAAAGTATCCCTGACTATCTTGCTATGCGTCAACGGTATTAAACTGTTTTTTTTTTAAATAGGTCAAGAATACAGTAAATAATACTTACTTAAACGTATGATTATTAAAATATACTGTTTTGAAAAACTATTATAATATCATTTTGTAACGCATTTAATTTGCTATATGCGTAATTTATCCGGCGGCGGAAACATCAATAACCTAATAAGACAGCTATCGGCCAGTACAATGACCTCCGGAAGCTTCTGACGGCGATAAGGCAGGTTCAGAGCGATCCATCTTACGGTAACTTCATTCATGTTTTTGCCACACGAGTGCAGGATGCACACCCGCTATACAATTACAAATATGCGATACAATTCTCTCTTTATGGCTGTTTTAATTTCTTCAACATTGCTCGTGCTCGTATGCACGAGCCATCAATGTTTTTTGATATGGCTCAATTCAATGAAAATCAATTTGGGAAATCGCAGTTGCAATCAGTGTCCAAAGAGCAAATCGAATAAATCAACTATTGCCTTTGAGCATCGTAAACCATTTCCGAATAGATTTGCAAGGTGATATATAAACGTCGCTTGAATATTCCGGTCAAAAGGTTACAAAACGAAAATCACATATCGTTTTCATTTGGAGCCAAACATTTCCTCTAAAAATAAATAGAAATCGTTTATACCTTTTAATCATAGGATTCAAATTTAGTTTCATATAGCAGGCAATAATATAACTCCCGTATCATAGAGTACTGTTACGTTCGTAAATCTTAAATGTATTCTACTCAGCTCTTTACTTTATGTATCATAAAACTGCAACGTAACCTTTCTAGCTTCAAGCAATACGGAATAGAAGTAATATCTTTATTACACTCCGCGCGTATTGTTTATCAAATCTAGAGAACAGTAAAACGTATTGTGAATTTATCGCCAGGAGCAAACGTGAGGTGCCGGATAATCTCGACGCCGGCGTGGCAAAAACTCGCTTCAATGCAAGGGTTGCATTTTATGCGACTGAATAGTTAGTTCGAAATGAAATCCTGCCATTCATACGCTCATTCATTCGTAAAACGCATTACCGTCGGCGAGTGCCCTAACCCCGTCTCGGGTGCAATGTGGGATCCGACAACGAATCCTTCAATGTTGCAATAGGGTACGGGTATTGAAACGTAGGATTTTGTTGCAAGTTACGCTTTCGAAGACTGGCTTATGGGTGCAGATTTGTGCAGCAACCGAATACTAAATGTGTGCCTTTTCGATCTCAATTTTGACTAGTTTTAAAGTTATTACTTGATAGATTAAAAGCTACAATATTTATTAACAATAATAATTAATGTCCTTTTAAATTATTTATAAAACATTTTAATAGAATTTTTTTAATTAAATTACATTGCTTCAGTAAAATAAAATAAAAGAAAACAATCAAGAATATAAATAAGATTAGAATGAACCTTTCTAGGTTTACTTTGTAAACATTTGATTCGCATTACTTAACATTAGGGTAATAAGATCTCACATTTCTCCGGTTAAAGGAACGAGCGTTTTCATTATTTCCAATTGGCAATTCGCCATAAGAGGTTGCAAATTTTTATCTCAAAGGCTCCATGAATATTGAACAGCATCAAAGTGTTGGGCTTTCTTTATGGGGGTTTTATTTATTGGACACAACGATTTCTTACTATGAAAGGAAGAAGTGAGAATATATCCGCGACTCGTTTTCCTAAAGCTCACTCAATTTAATAACCCCAATGGAGCCGCTTAATATCTTATGTGAAATCCCAGGGATTTTTGCGGGTGCTATAGTAGCGCGTCTCGTCTCTAATAGCCTAGCGATAACATACACCCGACATCTCGTGAGCTATTTCATTACTTAGCCTTCCTAACTCACTAAAGATGTGGTGTCGATAAGCTTGACTAATTTTTCAGTATTCCCTCGCAAATGTCGCGAATCTTCATTAGGCTAGCGCCATTTGGCAAGCTTAGAGGCCGATTCGGGAGATATCACCGACGCAAGCACGTCATTTGCAATTCTTCTCGTAACCTCCATTAAAATACCACTCACTTCTTCATTTACTCAATTTGATGCGTATATTAAATCATTTTACTTCAGTCGTAACTTTTAATTTAATAATTTAACTTTTCTAGCTTAAATAATGTTTTTCTTGTATTAAAATACAAGAAAAACATTATTTAAGCTTTAGCCTTTTTAAATAATAGTTCATTTAATATTACATTAAAAAATATATATTGTATGAATCAATGTTAGGTTAATTATTTATAAAAATTGTGTGAATGCGAATTCCATTTTTTGTAATATCTAGTATTAATCCTAACAAGATATCACTTTCTAATCTAGTTAGATGTAAACAAGCGTCCTTTTAATCTGTGCCTTTTGCTTTGGCCCGAATTCGTTCATTGACTATTCATTCGTGTGTAGCATCCAATCGAGGCGAATCGAGGGTAATCCAAGCGATAAAAGTCAAAGTGAAAGCAAGTTGGTGTTCGCTAAAAGCCCTTTGGCAAGTATAGCGGGCAAGTTGGTAACGCGCGTGCCCTAGCTAGCACATTACAGGGCCAAGTGGTGAAGTTTTGTGCTCGCCTCATGGACGATTCATCGCTTCTCGTTAGGGCTCACGGATGAATGCCGTCTTAGCACTCCTCATTATTGCGTTTATAAAGGCGCCATAGAGAAGCCTGATTCACTAAGACCCGCTCTGTTGCGATGAAAGAGAAAATGAGATTGTGTAGACGTTTTGTTCAGGAAATTTCTTTTTTTATTCTTTTAGCTTAAAGCTCGGGTTGCGAAGGTACTTAAGAGATATTTTGTGGCAATGCATTATATTGTTTATTTAACGATGTGACATTTATGCGAATGTGATAAAAAAAATTATGATGATGCAATTAATTTTCTTATTATAATTAATGAATCTGTTTTTAATTGCAGGAGAGCTTTGAAAGCTCTTTAATCGGGCATTGATTACAAAATCAATATCTAGGAAGCGTAACTATTGTCAGGTGTTCTCCCTAGCAACATTAATTTGTTGGCCACCGCGAAATAGGGTGTGGACACTTTATCATCGTTTATTTAAATTAACTTTCATATCGCCTTAATTAAAATGACCCTAAAGACCGATCCAGTCACTAAAATGGTGTGGTTATTATGAAAATATATTGGACTAGTGAGGCTATCGTGAAATAGTGGTGGTGGCAATGGTTGTGGGCTTAATCTTCTTTCGAGGAATGATATATATATTTTTTTATGGATAACGGATGACAAACGAGCTGAAGGACCACCTGATGGTAAGTGGTTACCTTCGCCCATGAACATCTTTCTATGATTATATTACATGTACGCCCATCAACATCTTTATATGATTATTTTAACATAATTTTATTACATTATTTTTATATCCCCGGTCTCGTAAGACAAATTTATACGTAATCGTACCGTCTTCTGTTCCATTTGCTATTGGCACGTTGAATTGTCATTGAGTTGTTATTTGTTTGTTGCATGCAACACTTCCTAGCTGCTAAAGTTTCCTCATATATCTCTTGTAACAATACAATACCAGAGACATCAATGAGCTAATATTATGGCATATTTATAATATTTTATTATACGTTTTTAGAACATAATCAGGACAAATTCATAAAAATATAATTTTTGTCCCTTGTTCATAAGCAAAATTGCATAGCGATTTTTTCATGTATTCATAGGAATTTCAAGAAATCTTTGCTTAGCGCTCCCCTATACTTCTCAAAGGACATATATGCGAAAATGCAGCTTCGTACATTCAGTAGTTTCGGCAGCGCGTTGTGTGTCAGTCACTTAGTAACGGATGGGTTTTATAGGTACATATATAGATATATTTATATTCTACTATAATTACACAGGTAGACTATATCTACTGTTAGTTATATTGGGAACTATTTGGGTTCAAATAGACTATTGCTAAAAAATAAGAGCATATGACTTAAGCAACTCGTGAAAACGGAGAGGGCTCGGATAATTCCTGGGGAGAGGAGCGGTTAGCCGACTTTTACACTGCCTTTATTGTCTCGCGCCCCTCGTAAACCTTCCATTGTGTTAGTAATGTCTCAAGTTGTGTTAACACCGTGATAACTTTAGTGGGTACGTTCAATGTTGATTACTTCGTCAACAATTAGAACGAAGTAAGTGGATAGTTTTGATAATTTAAATGGGCCGATGATGTTGAATATTATTAATAGGCGAGCGTAAAAGCTGATATTGAATTTGCACTGGGGACGAGGTGCTTAGTGAATTATACGCGGTTCTACATGTTAATTGTTATTACGGCGTTTCAAATTATGTATAAAGTTTGCAACTGAGATTTACAATTGCTAAATTATATATTTCAATATAAATGAATTCCGCCTATTGATATTCAAAATTAAACATACAGTTCCACTTACTTTTATTCATTCCTACAGATTTAATGATTACGAACTTCCAAATCGTATTTAATAAATGTTGCAAAAGAATTCAAAGTCCATTAGACTTATCAAAATCCCTCATCTAAATGTCAAACGCGTTTCAGAACTTTTCAATAAGAAAACATTTAAATTCCATTACGAGTGCGTTTAAGAAGCGAAATCAAAACAAAGTTTTCTTCACATTCGATATAATGAAAGGCAAATTAAAACAAAGAGGCGTGCTCATTTCGTGGGGCGACTGCTATTTTTGAGGCAAAAAATTTTCCAACGAATTTAGCGGTTTCGATCGATGACGTTTGTAATGGAAAAGTTCAATAGGTAACAACAAAGGCCGATACAAGTTAACGATGCTCATGAAGGCGAAATTCATGACGGGAGCGCGCTCTGGCGGACAGGAAATTAAAAGACAAAAAAGTGCCGCTTCAACAATATAGGCACGGAAATGGAGGGCGTGTCGTGCCTTTCGCTTCTTTATCGGCGCCGCTTAGCCACGATCACCTTCGACCTAATGCTAAATTATGAATTAAGTGCAATTGACACTTATTTCTTTTTTTAAAGAAGAAATAGGCAGTTTATTATTACTGTTCATTAGATTTTGGTTTCGTATAATAGATATATCATATTCAAAAATAATTTAATATTAATTTAACTGAATATTCAAATGTGTATGAAACTAGATTTTATATTTAAAAAATTTCCAAGTCTCAGTTCAAACTTTAATACAATAAAGGAACTTGCTTAAGACAACATAATTTTTCTTGATCATTTTTGTATGAGTTATGGCATTTTCTAACTTAAAAAAATATTTTACTATTTTATACAGGATTCAAGATTTACAATTTGATGCAAAGTAACATTTTTTGAGTAAATTAAATTATATTTATCATTTCAATATAATGGAATTAATCCGTTCTTATACGGAAATCTTATGCGTATCGTGAATGTATGGTTTCTGTAATTTAGGCGAGCTCGGGTAATCCATTCACATAGGGTAATATCGTATTGCTTGCTTAATTCTCGGATCATTCATTGGGTCGTAGAGATGATTTTTAATTCAATTTAATAATGTGCGCTTATACATATACCTGAAGTATTCAATAAGAGAGGTAGCGACAAGGAGTGACATACTAATCATTGATCCGTTACATGGCGTTAATCTCTCGAAGTTCATCTTTAATTTATATATCCTTTTTATCTGTATATGTAAAATATAAACATTCACAAAGATCATGATGGTCATGTAACTTTATAAGCCACATAACATAAACAATTTATTACGCATTTAACATCAGCTAAAGGATAACTGACAAAGCGCCATATTCCTGACTTTGTTTCCTAATTCAATTTGCATTCGGAATCAAAAACTTTCCGTGACACTGTTTTGCATTATTAATACTTTGGCATGGCGTGATCTCCTGGGAGGCTTACTAGAAGCCATAAATTGAATTCCAACCTTCGCAATTAGTTATTCCCGCGCGTGAAAACTTTCGAGATCGTTCGCCTTCGTTAACAGATGTTACGGTGCTATTCATTATACATTCCGTCGAATTGTAAAGGCGAACATTTAATTTAAAGTACCAAACGCTCCTTTGTTAAATATCGGAGCATTTTAGAAGGTATTGTGAAGGAATCGCTTAGGCGGCGGATTAGCGAAACGGGTTTAGGCTCCCATTTGCGCAGGACATTCGTCTTGCGGAGCCGCGGAACAATAAATAAACGTACGCAATATTTCCTCCGAATGGCGAATACGAGACTAGCCGAAACATTAAGCCCCGCGTCACGTGCGTCTATTTCGTAGTCCCGACAATAAAGGACAACAATTTACCTTTATAGTTATATGAAAATTTATGTTATAAGGATAAAATTATGAAAAAGAAAAAAGTGAACGTAATTGCTCTCAGTATTATTTATCTGCGTAATTTAAGAAAAAATGAATATTTTTTGTTTATATTGTACCATAAACTTACAAAATTTATTCGTCTTTGCAAAAATAAGCCCCAAATGAAAAGCATTTCCTCTCCGACACTATCTCTTATCGGGCTCATTTAGGCCCTACAATTTCAGTGCAAAACATTTTAGAAACATTCACGAGGCCTTTTTATAGTTTCTCTCAGATGTTATTATATGATATATACTTTTAGTCTTTCATTATTATTTAATAACGATAATATCTGAGACTTTAAATTTAATTCGTAAAAATACTTATATTTATAATAAAGACTTCTAAAATAAGAAGTCTTGTATTTTACAAGTATTAAAATCATTACTACTATCTATTTGTATTTTATAGTAATATTTTGTTTATTAAATGAAATTTTATTTTTTTACAGCTACCAGGTGGCGGATACATGAGATGTTATGGGGTCACACGGCGTAGAAAAGTGCAGTTGGTTGGTGGTAGTCGTAGTATGGGCATGTGGTGCTGCAGCCAGAACATTATGCCCACCAAGATGTGCGTGCGACGACGCGTTACGGGCCGCATCCTGTGCGAATGCTGGCTTAGAAATCGTCCCTATCCAACTAAATCCCGAAGCTACTTACATCAATCTGACCCACAACTCTATCGACAATCTTCTGTATACATTTGCTTTTTATACCCAACTGACCATTCTCGATATTTCATACAACAGAGTACAAGACTTAGGTAGTAAAAATTTTGATAATAATTTGGAAATGACACATTTGAATGTGAGTCACAATGCGCTCAAACGGTTAGATAAAGACACGTTTGTTGGATTGAAGAGGCTAATTGATTTAGATTTATCAAACAATGAAATATCGAATATTCACGTGCAAACATTCAAAGATCTCACAGTGCTAGAAAGGCTTGATTTATCAAATAACATGTTAGTAAATTTTGAGGCTGATACATTTGAGCCCCTAACTTCTTTAAAAATTTTGTCGCTCAAAAATAATTCCATATTGGAAATTCCTTCAGCAAATTTAATATTTATTATTCGTTTAGAATCTTTGGATCTTTCAGAAAATTTGATTGAACAAATAGAAAAGCATGGTATTCCATATTTAAAAGAATTGAAGCATTTAGATTTAAGGAACAATGTGATTGAAAATGTGGACCAGATGGGACTTCATAATTTGCCTTCGTTACGTCATTTGGATCTAAGTGACAACAATCTGACATCAGTCCCTACTTCAGCTCTTTCAAAGCTCACTAACTTATCGCATTTGTACTTAAGTGGAAATTTTTTCCATAACATTACATCGTTATCTTTCCAAAGCCTTTTTCATTTGAAGCATCTGCACTTGAGTAGTCTATATGATTTACAAAAAATCGATTCCAGAGCATTTGTAGATAACATCAACTTGCAAAAAATATGGATGAATGAAAATATAAAAGTACGCGAAGTACCACCGAGGCTATTTCACGGAAATCCGAAACTAACTCATATATTTATAAAAAATAATGCACTGGAATCACTTGAAGCTTCACATTTTCCAATCGACACATTACAAGAGCTTGAAATATCTGGTAATCCATTTGTGTGTAACTGTTCTCTCTTGTGGTTGTGGAAATTAGGCAGAGACAGAGAACTGCGGAGTAAAAAGTCTGAAAATGTGAGCACTGTACTTAAAATAGACTATGAAGCAGTTAAATGCTCAGCGCCAGAGCACTTGGAAGGTGATATCTTTATACGAATTCCGGAATCAGAGTTTGGCTGTTCAAGTGGTTGGGTGATAGTCGCGGTTGTAGTGCTTACTGTGAGTATAATAATAAGTGTGGTCGGTGGAGTCCTATACTTCATGGGACCTTTAAAGCGATGTAAAGGAGATAAGTCAAAACAAGTGATGAACAGTGTTATGTTAAATGGTGATGTGTCCAAATTAGGAAACGGGTTAGGATATTCAACGCGTAGTAAAGAGCAGGATAACAAGAGAGACGTTGACCGATATCTTATGATAGGTTCATCAGTAGCTAACAATTTTCATTCCCTAAATCCTCCTTGGCACAGTATGGACAAAAATTCATATTACCAGGAAGACAGTGAAGAACATATTTATCAACAGTTTGCGTATGAAACTATACCCCACCACAGAACGCCAGAAAAACCTCATATAGTGTATGTTTAAAAATCTTACCACTATGGACAATATAAAAGTAATTTCAATTGTCCGGCACAAGTTGGTAAACATGTATAGTCATGGTGATCGACAGAGATTCTGAATTTTGCAATAATGTAAATAATGATTAAAACTGTAATATGTGATAGCTTTGTATATAGACGTGTAAATATAATCTACATACATTACATTTTCGATTTTGTACTTAAATTCTTTAGTCATAACGTCCTTTTATTAATTGGCCTTTTATTATAGTTATTCCTTCATTACTGCGGAGTTAAAGGTAACAGCTATTAGGGTTATGTTTGCGTATTTTAGTTTATATTAATTATTATTGTAAGAAAATTTTGACGTACATTGTGTATGTACATATGACGAGCCTTTTATTGTTTTCATTTTCTAGTTCCTCTATATAACGATCGATTTGTAAATTACATTATTGTATCATGTAATGTTATCATAATGTTCATGTAACTGAATAGAAATTATACCTACATTTTCAATATTAGAACACCAAACATGAAAACTTTGTACAAATATGAGCAATATAGATTAATAATTTGAAATACTATAATACGTTAAACTTTATTGGATCATTGTTATAAGTGTATAATTGTATTTAGAAGAAATCAGAATAACATGTTTATTACGTACTGCTTAGAACGATCATAGCCTATCTGTAAAAACGCTTGAATATTTTCTTTAACATAGACATATATACATAGATAGATTCACGCTGTATCCCGCATATAGCAGGGTAGGCAGAGGGAACCTAGTGTTAAGACACTCCGTTCCCCACTTTCCGCAGATTTGAGGCATTGCGTGCTCTGTGGCGGAACTCAACGCCGCTCCATCCCTTAAATCATAATTCAATACTGCAATTCATAATTGCAATCAATGTAATGAATTGCAATTATAAAATTGCAATCATTACAACTGCTAATATTTCTTTAACAATCGTAATGAATTATTAAAAAGATAGGATTTTACTATCTGTAAATTGTTTTTTTAATAAGCAAGATATAATATGAGCCTTTGCGATTGATATGTCTTCTTATTCAATTGATTTTAATATAACTTTGTTGTATGATAAACTGTGTTGTGATGAAGAAAATATTCTAGTGTATAAATATTAATAATATAGATATATGAACCAGCTGCTCTGATGGTAAGGGGTACAAATGAAATAAGTACATTATTTATTGGCTATTTTTGTAGATTGATTTCATGAGACTAATTTGAAGTGTTTCGTTTAAAATATATTAAATTAATATTTTTATACTTAGGGAATATTAATTGTATGTACTTGTGGTTCGGAGTTACTAGCTGTTTTATTTGTTTGAGTTATTATTAAGATTGCTCAATTATTTATTTGATTATGACGATTATTATTATGAGACGTGCGAAGGTGAAAAGTTCATAAAAATCTCTCTAATTATCAGTTAATTTAGTTTTCAGTCAGTTAAAAATTGTATACAAAAACTTTTTTAATTATGGAATACTACACAAGCACTTGCTGTCGACGTCTCTTAATTGAAATCATTTCATTAAAATATAAATACTACTTATCATAGAAAATTACGATATAGGTACATATTTTAAAGCGCTATTTATTACTTAAATATAAAAAAAAATCATTTATTATAGTTGTATAATGTATATAAACTATTATTGTAAGGTAAGTCTGAAAAGTAAAAAGCAATAATAACTTAATTGCCTAACCATTAAGCGAGCTAGTAACTTCTGAACCATAAAAAATAAAATTATAGCTGAAATTACCCTTGCGATATACTTTTTTAATAATTCTATTTATCTCATATACGTTTCATACAACTATGCCTACTTCATAACCAAACAATTATACCTATTCAGTCGATAGTGCAGTCATAGTGATAGCTTAAGACTATTTATACATACTACTTTTAAACTTTTGTTATGATACTTATTTAAATATATAATGCATTGAAACAAACGACAATTAAATAAATAAAAACATTTATCTGATTTTTATTATCACCAAATCTATCTATCTATTTATTTAAGCCAGTGTCACGTCACTTGTCTCACGTGTCAGTTTGTGTAACATTTATTTTATTAATTTAAAATATTCTTACGCATTATCTTAAAAAGATACTATCATTGTGCACTCCTTCGCTACATAAACTATAAGTGTACCAAATTTCATTCTCCTCCGTCCACCTAATTTTCATAAAAAGGGATCCAAAGTTTTTCCTTCACGTATTTATATATAGATGTAGATATATAAAAGACACAGCGCGGTGTTGAGTTCCGCCTCTCAACATGTGTCTTAAATTCAAGGGGAAAACGGCGAACGGAGTGTGTTGACACTAGGTTCTCTCTGACTACCCTGTTGTGCGGAATAAAGCGTGAAGTTGCTTTTTTAGGTATATTAGTGGACCTCTTGACGCGTTGACAACTCATTACCTTTAGCAATGTCTGTCACTTTATATAGACATGGATGTCAAACCATGGTAGTGTGTGTAACATTTATTTTGTTAATTTAATATACCTTTTATACATTATTTAAAAAAATATTAGCATTCTACACTTCTTCGCTATATGAGTTATAAGTGTGCCAAGTTCTATGCCCCTCCATCAGCGTAGTTTTTGTAAAAAGAGGTACAAAGTTTTTGCTTCATGTATATATATAGATAATACGATATTAATTTAAAAGTATAATTTAGCTCTGCGTGAGAAGAAATTTTATTAATTCAAATAAATATTACCATTTCAAGGGAAATTAAGATAAATTCACAATCTACGCATTTATAGCATTATTTTTTTACTGAAATAATTAAAAATAAAGTACTTTTTTTTGTTTTTCCGTTATAGCATTAAATCTAGTGTGAATACAGGCAGTTCCGCCACTCAGCACGCAATGCCTCAATTCAGCGGAAAGTGGGGAACGCAGTGTCTTAATACTAGGTTCTCAGGTTCCCTCTGCCTGCTATATGCGGGATACAGCGTGAAGCTTTGTTTTATATGACCAGATTCAACATGAAAATAATTTAGATACAAATATTCCCTTGTATGGGAATCGAAAACACGACAACGACAATGACTTACTTCGCCATGATGGTGTCCAATTAAATTAAATTATGATGCTTTTAAAATAAAAAAATAATTGTACAAACCTAGATAAATCAAATTAATGTGATATTTGGAACGCATACAAATATGCTATGTAATTTACTAATGAGATGTTAATTAGTTTTAACTACACAATAGATTTGGATATCTAACAGTAAAAATGATATATTTAGTTCTTTTGAAGCAAAATAATATATTCCAAATTCTGGAGGTCGTAATGAATTTAGATCTTACTGAAGAAAGAAATTTAAAATATTGATATAGACGTTAAAACGGGTACGGCATTCGGCTTCTATCACCCAGACTAGGTGGGTCTAGAAGCCGAATGCCGTACTCGTTTTAACGTCTCTATCGATCGATCTAGGAAAAGCAGGCGAAAATTGGAGTGTGTCGACACTAAGTTCACTCACTTAGTCCCTTTATCCCGTATTGTGAATGCAAGCAATGTGGGAATATAAGCAAGCATACCTGTATATAACAAACAAATATGTCAGGATTTTATAAAGAAGTGCAGAAATATTATAAGAAGAACAATACATAGGCACCGAGAGACTTTTTGATATTCTAACAACACAAAATATATAGATGCTCACTTACCCAGATTTTCTCAGACAGTATTGTATTTTTGAAGTGCCTTAAGTCAGTTTGCATTTGAAAATGTTTTGCGAAAAAATCTACATGAAAAATAATTCACGCAACAGAGTAGATTTGCAGTAATGATGATAAGTAAGTAAAAATATGTTTATGAATTACGAAGTCAATATACTTTAATAGTATTGATATAATTTATAATTTTATTTTAGCTTCACGCTGTATACCGCATATAGCAGGGTAGGCAGAAGGAGCTAGCTAGCAACAACACTTACATTTCCGTTCCGCACTTTCCGCTGAACTGAGGCATTGCATGCTAAGTGGCGGAACTCAACGCCGCGCTTTGCCTTGTTACCAGACCGAAGAAATGAAAATACTAAACATTATTTAATATTTTCATTTTCTGGTGTGGGAATCGAACCTACAACCTGCCACTTTTACAGTCGCACGCTGCGCCATGACAGCGGTCTAATTTATAAATAAATGAATGATTGAAAATGAATAGTAGATATATTTTACTTTAATATCATTCAACACTGTCATAATATTACAAGATACCTAAAAGCAACAATGGTTTAAATTTAACAGCAGAGTGTGTGAAGTGCTTGAACGAAAAATACAGATTTTCTACTTAGTTAAAAGGAAAGGCCACTGGCCAGTTCGTGTATGTAAAGCAAATTCAATTTATACAAATAGACATACAATATACGAATCCATCGCTTTACTATAAATTTTACTATAACCGTACTATATATTTATATTATATATAAAGTGGGGCCCCTTAAACCTACACTTGGGTTGTAAGTCCTAGGCACTCTCCAAACACCTCTCTCTGCAACGCGATAAGCCCGGCACCAGCACTGTGAAACCATGGATTGCTAAGGAGAGAATTGAAACTAATTTGAATGAATTAAGCTATTGTGGTATGAAGGGCAGGCGCAGTGGTACTTTCGATTGTAAACATTAATGATTGTGGGTTCAATCCCCACTAGTGGAGATTTTTTTTTCTTTTTTATTTCTCTGCTCTCGTGAGACAAAATGCGGCCTTGAGTTCAGCTATTCAATACACAATGTCTCAATTTCTGGCAGAAAGTCAGGCATTAGGCTGGCCTGGTCTTATATGAAAAGTCATACTTGAAATTAGCTTCTACAAAATGTCATTAAAAATTATTTACATGATAGGTACATAATTTATCTAAACTGTCTTTTGTCTATGTTTTACGTATATAGTCCGAGTTTATTATGGTATCAAACGCACTAAAATTAACATAAAATATTAAACACTTTTTTTTTTTTTAAATTCACGCTGTATCCCGCATATAGCAGGGTAGGCAGAGGGAACCAGAGAATGTAGCGCTAAGGCTCTCTTCTTCTTCCACTCTCTTTCAACAATTCCGTTCCCCACTTTCCGCCGAATTGAGGCATTGCGTATTGAGTGCCGGAACTCAACGCCGCGCTTTGCCTTCTTACCAAACCCAAGAAATAAAAATACTAAATTTTACATTTCCTGGAGTGGGAATCGAATCCACAACCTGACGAAACACATTCATTTTACAAATAAGATAACAATATCTGTCAATTATACATACAATTAATATATATAACAGATCACAATACAACCGAATATTATATAACAGTGACATTTAAAGTGACAAAAATTCAATTATTTCGCCACAATTATTCGTGGTACGCATTAAACGGTAGGCAGGAGGTAAATGTGTTCCGGTAATGAGTTTCGGTTTCGGCAACAAGTTGATTATGATAAAGTCATTTGTTTCGACATCAATTGACGACAGATATTGGACGTCGATGAGTGCTTATTAGTAAAATTTTACACTTGAATTATTCAAAAGTTTTTATTACATTTACTTGTATGAAAGATTAAATTTATAGTTATTTTAGTAGTACTTATAGGAACGTTTTATATTCCGATTCTTATTAAATAAGTTTTAAGTTCATTCACCCAGTCGAAGAACTTACTAAAGTTATTGCATTTGCTGCACAAATTCTGTAGGTATTCGCTTGAGTTTTTTTTTAAATTTCATTAAATTCTTGACAGATTGACATGACGTATTCATAGTTTTGTGTTTTGGGCCATTTTGTCATATATTTTATTTGTAAAATTGTGTGAGTTTATAAAAAGGATGAACTCTACTAAATACTTAACTTTATTTAAAATATATATGTACCTGTTAATGCTTAATAACTAGACGACCTTCATTGGGCAGAGCCTCTAGGATTACTGAACTGACCATATATGATCAATATCGCCGGAAGCCGCTGTACTCAAACTTGATATAGATGAAAGCTGGGAAGCCCATGTCCAGTAATGGACGTTATGTGGCTGAAACGAAGAAGTCCCGGCTTGTTTCAAGAAAAAGTTAAGATTTTCCCCTTAAGAAATATTGTTTACGAAAATATAAAGTGAAGAACAGTATAATATATTATTTGATTCTCTGATCTATCTCAGCAAACTACGAAAGATGTAAGGGCAAAAAAACTTATTATTTGTAATAAGTATTATTAAATTCCGCACTCATTGTTATTTAGATTTCACTGTGCAGTACAGAATATATAAAAAATAATACAAAAACAAACAAACAAATGTGAGGCACAAAAGGCGGTCTTATTCCTGATTAGCGATTTCTTCCAGACAACCTTTCTTTGGGTTAGGAGATGTGAAAAAAGAATTAATAAATTGGTGGAGCAAGTAAATATAGTACATAAATATTATTAAAAATACTTAATATATAAATGAATACAATACACCTATTGATTTAAAATAATCATTTCTCATTTAAATGGGAACATTTTCATTGTTGGTATAATAAAGGGTAGATATTATAGAGACTCCCCTAAAAAGCATCATTGCAGATCTGGTATGAAGATAAACGGATGTCAAATTGCTTAGGATGAGTTGAATGCAAAATTATACTAGAAGGTATACTGGATACGAGTATGTAATGGGGTAAACGTGTACGATGCTTACGACAAATTAATTTTTAAATTATAATGTAACATCATTCTTTCTTTGTTACTTTTTAAATACAGTATCTCTTTTGTTCTGGTTGTGTTTTGAAAAATCATAGTTCTAAAATCTTCAATGTCCTGTCTTATTTAAGAGTAAGATACAATGCACGTGGCACTGAGGCACAAGCGTAAAGGCGACAGGTTGTGGGTTCAATTACCACTCCAAGAAATGTAAATGTTTAGTATTTTCATTTCCTACATTTGGTAGCAAGGCAAAGCCCGGCGTTGAGTTCTGCCACTCAGCACGCAATGCCTCAATTCGGCGGAAAGTGGGAAACGGAGTGTCTTAACACTAGGTTCTCAGGTTCCCTCTGCGTACCCTGCTATATGCGGGTTAAAACTTGAAGCTACAAAAATACAATGCATTAAAAATCTAACATAAACTTATAGCAGAGTCGTAGGCTTCTTAAGTAGTTCACGATGACGACAATATCTAAACGAATTTAATTAATAAATAATATAGCTAAGGAGTATTAGAAGGTTCCTCTTAAACAACTGTTATAATTATATACAATTACCGTGAAATTTTATCGTTTCGTACTCCATAAATATAACATGAATAAAAAATATGTGACTGTGAAATATCCCTTTTTTGTTGATATCTACTTAATCACCTAGCTATCGAGTTCCTTATGAAACTAACTGACGAAAAATAGACTATTATTGGATTCGTGACGGTCGGCATTTAGGATTAAACGCTCATCCTTAATAGGCTTAGCAAAGAAGTCAGTAAATGGCATAAATAATGTCATTTTTACAAAATTCCTTTCCTCTTTGGCTTGACCTATCGATTCTTTATTTATTTGTCTGCATCATTCGCATGGCGTTTCGGTTTGTTTGTAATTCGTGCGCTGTGTCCATTAAAATTTCGTTTCACGCTCAGCTTTAAGTCAGTTTATTTCAATTTTACACAACGTTGTTCGTTAATAATTTACACGTTCACGTTGTTTTTTTGTATCGTATTTATAAAAGTTTTTGCGAAAATAAATGTATTTGCTTTGAAATTGTGTTCAATAAATTTAGTTTAAATGTTTTTTCTTATCTACCCTATTCCTGTCAAAATAGAACTAATTTGGCAGCTCATCATTTTCACATCAACACACGGTCAGCGGGCATCAAAGCAAAAACAGCAATCAACTGGCAATAAACTCTAACCAATCAAACTACATCACATAAAAAGGCTTTAACGGGAAAAAATAAAGACCTTTTATCCAACAGTGAGAGGCTGTAGCGGCCTTTCAGCTGGGGTGGCAAGATTTATTTCACGACACTACTCGTTATGGCACCGAAGGGACAGTCCCGGGAATGCAGCCTGCAAGGGATCATTTCCTATTATATCTTTAGATCAGCAGATCTCGCTTGATATTTTGCGGGATTGTGTGTGGGAATTGGGATTAATTTGGTTTTAGCGCCGTGCTATAAACAACCATCATGTATAATCGCCATGATCGATAACGCAATACGTATAAATAAATACAGTTCAAGACTTATTTATCTCATGAATATAGATTATTTTTTAATATTATACAGAAAAAATAAATATAACTATTAAGAACATGAAATCTAGCTTTATAGGTACAAACGTTTATACTAATTGTATATTAGGAATTAGCTATAGGGAGCGACGTAGACGGTTTACCATGGAACCAATACTATTAAATGAATTTTCTTAGCTTTACGATTTTGCTTTGTAAGAGATTTACTAAATGAAAACGTTAGTGTTGGTCTCAGTTCGCTTATTAAATTGATGAGTAGTATTTTTAAATTTTAGTCATCAAAATACAGATATATATATATATATATATATATGATTTAATAATAAATTGAATATGACATAAAACAAATATGAAAACTTTTAAGTATCTTCAGTAATATATATTTAATTTTCCATACTGGATCATCTTCAGGCGATGTATTTGCAATGCACATTACTGAATGAGGTTCCGATAATGTAGTAGAAGAAGTGTAAATAAATTTTATAGTCCAAGATAAAACCCATTAAGCGTGGTTTACGAGAGGCACTCCCCTAATGATGTGAGTGCTATGCAGGGGAGACTGGTTATATCACCGGGTATATTCGTATTTATGTTAACAAATAGACATTTCTTCAGTAGGTACGTACATAATAGTCATTCTCACGCAACCTCTTTAGCTATCACGTCGCCCTAAGTTAGATTGTTGTATTACATTGGTAGTATTTCCTTGATGCCTGTATGAATACACTTGCAGAGGTGAATAGATAATAATGATTTTGTTAAAAAGAGAAGCCGAAATTGTTTGCCGTGACGCAGTGGGACAGTGTTTGACTGTTGATGATTAGTTGAGGGTTCGATTCCTAGCCGAAAAAATGATTATATTTAAATTATTAACATACATATCTCCACTCTGCTAAAGCACGGGGTTAAATTCCGCCATTCGCGCGCAATGTTTGGAATTCGAGTGGAAAGCGAAGAATGGAATGTCATCATTATGTCTAACTACCATTCATTGTAAAGCGTAAGGCTGAAACTATTTCAATAATTAGGATACGATGGTATACCAGTTTTAAAATAATTTAATGGACATGATGGATACTTCAAATTTATATCAAAATAATGATAATCGCTTATCAGACAAGATAGGATGTAAAGTTAAGTTATTCAACCAAATAATTGTGCTGTAAACTACTATCTTTAATCATTAAAATATACGGAATATGAAAACACTAAAGTTTACTTGTGTTCTCTCCGTTTGAGGAAGGAATGACCAAAGTAAAAATGAATTGAAAAATTAATGACTGCTTGTGAAAATTACTACACTATAT
Organism: Philaethria dido; assembly: GCA_033558755.1. Classification (NCBI taxonomy): domain Eukaryota; kingdom Metazoa; phylum Arthropoda; class Insecta; order Lepidoptera; family Nymphalidae; genus Philaethria; species Philaethria dido. Next base: position 1,896,973 of record JAKGSA010000136.1, read on the forward strand.
TATATACCAATTACGTGGGAGCGTTGCAAAAGAGTATCAGCTTTCTATATCCCATAGATTGTTAAATGATCACATAAAAACAGATAAATGATACTTCTTAAAATTAATTTACGTTTCAACAAAAGCTTAATAGACATTTTGGATGCAGTAAATATTTATAGTCAATCAGTATTTACTTATTTAGATTAAGTTATTAAATTGGATATGTATCCATATTATAGTCACACATTACATTTAATTATGCCAATGAGGTTTTTGATCTGCTTCTATCGTTACTAGTGTCCCCGTTGACGCGTTAACAACGCGTTGACTTTAGCAATGTATATGTCACTTTACATTTTATTTTCAATTCAATTTATTTTGTTAATTTATTATACTTTTATGTATTATCTTAAAAAAATGTTACTATAAGTGTGCCAAATTTCATGCTCCTCCGTCCGCGTAATTTTCATAAAAAGGGATCCAAAGTTTTTGCTTCACGTATTTATTTTATTTAAATATAGATGTAATAATATTACGTAGGACGTACTAGTATTCCAAACAAAATCGTGTTCTAAATAAAATTTAACTGTTGATTTTCTACGCTACTTTAAGGTTATTTACCATACTATTTACACATTCATTTCAATATCCGTATATCTTTATGTAAATCATGTCAATAAAAGTAAAACGAAGTTTGTGTTTAATTACTTAACGTTTTATATTAGCATATCGAGCGTTGTCAGGGAACAACAAGTAGCTAGTTTCTATTGGCTTCTTGACATAGCGAACTAGGGGCAAAACACTCCGTTCTCCATTATTCGCCTGATTTTAAAATATTCGGTGTTCAGAAGCGTAATTCAATGCCGCGTTTTGTGTTACCAGGGCAAGGAACTCAAATGATTTAAATATTATAAGTCCCCCGAAGGTGAATCGAACCCACAATCACTCCCATTCACAGTCAGGCGTGGTCCCACTGCGCCACTATGACCTAATATGGATATATATTCTTGTTATTAATATTATAAATTAATAAGAAAAACAATGTTTTTAGGATTCAATTATATTAAAGTAAGTAAAGAGAAAATGCGCGCGTGTTTTAAGCTTTCAGCGTTGGATCAGCAAAGGTTTCAGACGGGAAGTTGGCGCGATGGTAATGTTACGAGATGCCCGGATTTCACTGTTTTTTAAAAGGATTCACTGTACACTCTTTGGTGAATTCGATGCTTTTTAAAATATATGTGCGCAATAAAAGGATAGTGTTCGAAAACAATTTCAATACTGCTGCCGCTAGGAAATCAATACTTTAAATAGAGTACCTATTCTGAATGTACTAGTTTTAGAGCTTACTGTATTGAAGAAATATATATAAAATACTGGATAAAAATGGAAACAGTGATTTTTTTTTATTTCTAGCATATCGTATAGAGATGTGTACGACAAAAATAAGCTGTAAAAACTATGAGAGGGTTGACATAGTTGAACAGAACGTATGGCTTAGTGATCACAACATCTGGTTTGTTGTCAGAGATGCGGGTTCGAGTTCCGTTAGATCCGGTTTTTTAAATATATTTTTATCTTAATTGTTCATACACTTACAAAGATGAAAAAAAACATAATATATTTTTTTAGCTTCACACTGTATGCAGCACATAGCAGGGTAGGCAGAGGGAACCAGAAAACCTAGTGTTAGGATACTCCGTTTCCTTTAACATTTAAGTTCTTCACTGCCAAAATTGAGGCATTGCATGCTGAGTGACGGAACTCAACGCCGCGCTTTGCCTTGTTAGCAGAGCGGTGAAATGAAAATACTAAATATTATTTAATATTTTCATTTCCTGGAGTAGGAATCGAACCCACAACCTGTCGCGTTTATTGACACGCTTGTGTCTCTGCGCCATGACAGGCCTCATATTTTTTCTATAATAAAAATATCAAAATATCTATTTGTATGAATTTCATCTTACATATGTTCGAATAACTTACAGTAATTTCTATTCATAATTTTAATTCCACTTCTATAAAAAATATTAGAAAAGTGTTAATTATAAAGCACCTACATTTCACGATTAGTTGTATGGGCATTATGTTATTAATATGAAAAGAAGGCAACCTCATTTACTTAATGTATGTTTGCATTTGTTGAATACTGGTTTTTTTCATATAAAATTGAAAGCCACTTACCGTGGTTTTTTAATTAAGTACTAGTGTGAATAATTTTGAATAAAATATTTAACAAATAAGTTATAAACCAAAATGGAGAACAGGGTGACGTACCTATGATAGTTTTTTTTATATATATTTATTTTGATCACTACGGACACGTGGTCCGTAACTTTTTTTAACTTTCACTATATTTTCATATTGCTTAACTAAGCTTAGGAAATAAGATAATTTTTTTCCAAAAAAAGTCCAAGTATTTTAGTTGCCTACTTAATGTATTATTATTACTTGTTATAACTAATAATACTTAATATTACTTACCATCACTTAATATTACTTACCATCACTTAAAATTATTTAACATCGTACCTATGATTAAACTATAGTATTAACAACTTCATCCTAATATGTAAATGGACATTTGAAGAGATTTGAATATAATTTTATCTCCCACAAATTTATAACACAGCACTATTATACTTAAAACACTAATCACTAACACTGAACACTGAATATAACACACTACTGAACACCGACTATAAAAAATCCGTCCTGTAAAGCTAAAGCAGTGGTTTTTATAATACCCCGGTAGTACCACTGTCGTAAGGTTATTTTCCATCAAGGTAGATGGAATACTAACAATTTCAATTATAATACTAAATTATTTCATATGCTAACAGTATTATCAAAAAACTCTTTGTGTATTCCTAAGGTATAAAGGCGATGCGTAAATAAAAAAAATGCTGCATGCATTAAGCATTAAACAGTTAATTAAATATAATAAAAAACAAAAACCCCGACTGAACCAATTCTTCAAATTTAGGAAGCAAATACAAATAAAGTAAGCTATAAAAGCTAGTTATATGTATATTTGAAATGTACTAATTAAGTCCTTTCATTTGACACTCCATACAGTACCCAACGATTTTTTTGTTTTCATGACGTAATTGCCTCTAGAGGGCGCCTTATGGAATTAAAAGTGACGTCACATATCTAAGAACACTTGGAGTATCAATACCTATCTAACGCCACCTTAATTATGTAATTCGGTTCAGGGGTTTGGAAAATGTGAGTTAATAAAAAATATTACAAACATACATGATACGCGCGAAAAACATAACCGTCCTCAGACAGTCGGGTAAAAAATCTCAACTGTTTAACATATAAAAATATTGACTTATTTCTACAGTTATCTCCCTATACTTCCCGCAATATGAGGGAGGTTCGTGATTATATTTAATTATGTACGACATACGACTATGAAGGGCTTGGCAGTGATTACTTGGCAGTAGTTATAATTTTTAACACTCCCTGATGAAACGCATGGTTTTGGTAGAATTCTTGGTAGTTTCTATACTAGTTACGTAAGAGTAAATTAAAAAAAAAAAAACTGTTATAAATAAACTGTTTCAGTAACAAGATATTATATTTAAAATCATATTTTGTAACGCCTGTCGTGGCGCAGAGGCACAAGCGTGCGTCTGTAAACGCGACAGGTTGTGGGTTCGATTCCCACTCCAGGAAATGTAAAATTTAGTATTTTCATTTCTTGAGTTTGGTAACAAGGCAAAGCGCGGCGTTGAGTTCCGCCACTCAACGCGCAATGCCTCAATTCGGCGGAAAGTGGGGAACGGAAATGTTGAAAGAGAATGGAGTGTCTTAGAATTATTGATTTTGAGCAAATATTTCTAACATCTTAAAAGTTAAAGTTAAAGTTTACTTCATCTAACAAAACGACATATAGGGAATCGTATAAATTAAGGGCTCAAGAAACGAATTTATCTTTTTTTACCATCTGCATACTAATGGTAGCAGCCCTCTATACTCCCAAGCGGCGTCCGCATCAATAAAATTAACATTGTAATCCACTTTGCTTTAGTAAAAAATTACAAGTAAAACGTGTTTTTCATTTCACAGATTTTCCGTCTAAGATTTTGCTATTAATATTTTTTCCTCCTTTTGCAGGGTTTTATATTTTGTGACAAGATTTTTGGTTTTTTTACTTACTTTTCGAGATATTAGTTATTGAGTGTTGTGGTTTTTGTGGTGGACTGGTAAATCTGATAGTAAACGCGACGGTTATGCCTTTAGTCGCTATTAGGAAGAATGATCTTTCAATGATTTACATATCCCCGATGAAATGCGGTATTGAGTTCACCACTCCATTCGTAATTCCTTGAATTCAGACGAAAAGAGGAGAAAAGAGTGTCTTAACTCCAGGTTCTCTCTGCCTACCCTTACTTAAAAAACGTTAATTTCGAGGCGTATATATATATTTTTATTTAGCTTCACGCTGTATTCCGCATTAGGCAGGGTAGACAGACGGAACTTGAGAACCTAGTGTTAAGACACTCCGTTCCCTACTTTCCGCCGAATTGAGGCATTGCGTGCTGAGTGGCGGAACTCAACGCCGCGGTTTGCCTTGTTACCAAACCCAGGAAATGAACATACTAAACTTTTACATTTCGTGGGGTCAGAATCAAAGCCACAACCTGTCCAGTTTACAGTCGCACGCTTGTGCCTCTGTGGCACGACAGGCATATATGTATGGTTTATATTATTAAGAAAATTTAAAATATGGTGCTTATTACTATAAATCATATCTTGGTTAGTTATTACATAGAAAATGAAAATGCAATTTCGAAATACACTTATACTTTCACATTTATAGTATTAGTAAGGATAACTATAGTTCTATTTATATTTGTCAGTTGACGCGTTAATAACGCGTTAACTTAGCGACGTATATGTACTTTATGCAATAATGGAAGTCATGTGGTTGTGTATGTAATATTTATTTTATTGATTTAATGTTCTCCATTTAAATTTTGATAATGCTAAATTTTATACTGTATCGTCCACACAGGTAATTGCTGTAAAATAAAGTTTTTCTTCCACTTATTAATATAATGATCATCATTATCATCATCAATATAATGATGTAATTTAACAACGATCTTATATGACACCAGTCTAAATGTTATAGCTTTTGCAGTACATATATTAAAAAAATATATTATTACAACATAAAAGGCACACATAAAGACATATCCCTTATAGTATGAATAACTTCTTGAAGATGAGCTAAATACCTAGTAGTTATTTTATTATTTTACAGTATTTTGTATTAAATTTCCCATTTAGCTAACATTCGTCTTAATAGATATTTCCCCAGGAGGAATATAACTGAGTACGTCTGTAATAAAATGCATAATAGCGAAACGCAGACATACGACAAGTATTAAAAATCGTACGTTTTCATTTGCAAATACGATGTAATTTTGTAAATAATAAGTCTTTACCACATAGAAGTTGCACCTTTCCGTAGGATGGTCAGAAAAAATCTAGTGTTAAGGCACTCCGTTCCCCACTTTTCATCTAAAATCAACTGTTTTCGTTTTTCTCTCACTCGGCACGCAGTCTCGAATCTGGGCGAAAAGTGGTAGACTGAGTTTCTGGCTGTAAACACGAAGGGGTATGGGTTTGATTTCCACACGGGGGAATAATTATATTTAAATTATTTACATGTCTCCGTTCTGCTTAGTCAAAGCGCAGCGTTTCAGGTAAAAAATGACGAACGGAGTTTTGTGTCATTATGCAGTAAAAAGCGTGAATCTGAAAAAAACATGTATTAATTTCTTAAAAAGTTTTTACAATTTCAGTGCCTACGAAGTCTGCACTACCAGCCCGGAATATGACAGGAGAAGTAAGATCTAATGTCAAATGCAATAATGCAGAAAGTTTCTAATGAGTTTCACCTCGGTTGAAGCCACAAATTGGATTATAATGTTAATATCATGATTCGCGGGGCTGGTGCCTCTGCGGGTAACAATTTTGGTACTTCTTAGGGAACGGGAACTGAACGCCTATTATTCGCGTTTCAATAAGAAATAAATTACGATTTCTTATTATGTTTTTCATTATACTCAAATATTCAACTGAGTTCAATTTTGCGAAGCGTATTACCAGATTTTAATGAATATTTTGACGGTCACAAATGGTGTCTTTGTTGTGGGCGCGAAATAGCAAATCTACAGCAGTTTTAATTTTATTTTATTATAAATTATATCTCGTGAAATTAAATTAATAGAATTGTTAAAAAGTAGTAATATGTGTTGGGATGTGGTTAATTTATTTCTCAGGTTACAAAATTAATGGTAACATAAAATATATATTCAATTTCAAATAAGAAAATATAATTAAAAAAAATATGATTTATTCTGCATAATTAGGTTAGTTAGAGAGAACGTAATGTACAAGACACTTCCGTTCTTCTACTTTCCGCCCGATTTTGAATAATTTCAATATTTATTCCGACTGGGGATCGAACCAAAATTGCGTTTCAAGTTCACAAATAGATGGTGTCCTACTGCGCCACTGTAGCAATAATATATTTTTAAAAATGATATTTTCTTCCAACATGTCTACTAGTTACATAAATTTTTCAGCAATAATGATTTGTCTTGTGGAAGGAAGAATTATAAACGACACAACAAGCAATTTATTTCAGCAAAGTTTTTGGCGAACCTTTATCAACTTTTCGATGCTCTATAAAGTTTTTCAGTTGGTACCTAAACTTAATAACTTTATTGCCCGGATAGCATGCAGTTCATGTTTTTAATTTGTAAATGGAGCTTGTGCTCTTCATGTTTATTTACTGAATTTTTACATCAGTTGAGGCTAAATGCTGTGAACACAAATTAAAATCGAATGAATTGATACGCGTTTTACATAAATTGAAATGTCATATTTATCTATACTAGTGTCCACGTTGACGCGTTAATAACGCGTCCTAGCAACGTATGTATATGTCACTTTGTATAAAAATGGATGTCAAGCAATGGTAGTGTATATTTATTTTATTAATTTAATATACTTTTTATGCATTATTTAAAAAAAAATATTAGCATTCTGCACTCCTTCCCTTTATAAACTATAAGTGTGGCAAGTTTCATGCTCCTCCGTACGCGTAATGTTCGTATAAAGGAGTTCAAAGTTTTTTCTTCACGTATTAATATATAGATTTTTACAATTCTAATTGCATTATGTACTGAAGCACAAATTGTCGGGTAAAATATGTAAACCTAACCTAACATAAAATGGCAACATAATATTATTCTAAGGGAAAATGCCTTAGGAAATCGATTCAGTGGTGATTTTTTTTGCAAATTTCCTTAAAGCTACTGAAAGATTCATGAAGGCTTTACGATGAAAAATAAATGTAAGGACTTTTAATTTTATCTAAGCCGAGAAAAAATCACAAAAATATAATTGAATTGACTTCAGCGAACCCTTTTCGGTCTAAAGGGAAATGTTCTATAATTACTGGATGATTTAATTTTTATCGACAAAGTATAAGCAACAGCTTTTTTAATGTCCTGTTATTATGTTGGTGGAATTGGCAGAGAGATTTAAAAATGTTATTTTACAGATTCGGAACATAAAAACGTGGATTTATAAAATGACAGCAAAGATAAGCTCTCATGTCAAGTGCCATACGTATAAACGTGAACTGAAAATGGTCGTTCCAATGTTTTAGGAATTCTTCGTTATATAAAATCAAATATGTGTTTTTCTTTTTTTTTTTAATATTATTTGTTGATTACAATTTATAAATATGTTTATTGTGAGGAATTTTAACAGGTTTAAGTACCTAATATTACCTGCTATATTAGTGAATTTGGGAATGAAATGCTCGCTTCAGTCTATTTCAAAGGTACCATTGTCACTAATAAATAAATATCTGTAAAGCATTCATGAATGAAAAAAAAAGTCCCGCTGATTTTCTTGCGCCTGTTCTTCTCAGGTCTGGGGCATTCAATTTAGTGAATTGATGTAAAATGATTTAACGTTCAAAAAATGATACTTGTAACTTCTTATTTTGAATAAAATTATTTAACTTTGACTTTGAAAATCTTGCTATAAATTTACATGAATAATGATAAAAATACTGAATTCACTCGCCATTTTATTATATCTCAATAATATAAGTACCCTTAATATTAAAATTATTCTCATTTAATTCGTTGTTACGCTTCAATAAATTCTTATTCTGAAAGTTCATTACGTGAATACGTGTCTTATAAGATTACGACGGAGGCAGGGTTAAACTGTCAAGTAACGACCTTGATTTTACTTTCCCGGCTCACGTAATTGGTTGCCTTACCTACTTGGACTCGTTTGCGGAGTATGGCTACAAAATTATACGTATAGTAATTTTCATTTTAGATTTAAGTTCAATTTGATAAAAGCTTTGATCATTTATTTCATGCATTCGTTTGCATTTTGTGTACCAACTTAAGCCCTTTTTTTTAAACTTTTAACATCACAAAAGCTTTTTGTTATAATATTTTAATATTTTAAATATCAATTTTTTCCAACTAAAAATCGAAGTCACAAATATATAATTTATTGAGTAAATTTCAAAATATACAGCCTCAGTTCATTATTACAGCGTTCCAAGTTCCAAGTTCACACATGTTGGCCGTTAGCTGGCAGAAAGCGGAAACAGGCACGTGACAACGAAATTCCATCAGCATTATGTTATAATAAGTCAACGCGAAAATTTGCGGTGCCTCGAGCCGCTTTTCATTAAGTGCGAATTGCTGGTAGAATAAACTTCTATGTTACACTGTTTTACCGAACGGTGTATGAGAGCGTATGGTGAACGTGATGCATACTATTAAAATGTAGGTTACGTATTATGGCATATAGTGGTTTTTAACTTATTTTTTTAACCGATTTCATAAAAGGAGGAGATTCTCAATTTGATGTATACAATTTTACTTTTTAGCGCACATTAGAGACAGAGCTGTCGGTTTCCTTTTTTTATTTAAATATTAATTATTCTAGTAAAAATAGAATTCAAAATACCTTACATGTTAAGAAATGAATACTTTCGACGAATTAAAACTAGGCAAATTTATATCTGAATCAAAAAAAACATACAAATACAAAAGAAAATGTTAAGAATAAATAATAATACTCGTAGTAAATATTTTTAACGTAGCAAGATTAGAACCTGCGCTTCCAGGACTCGTTGAAGCTTTCTGCCTATGCCTGCCTATGAAACTATACATTCTTGAGCTATAAAGAATTTTTTATACGTTTGTCGCAAATTATTCTTGTAAGAATCTCTGTAGAGAGATTCTTAACAAATGTCTGCTACTCAAAGAATTTTTTTTAATATTTTTTAGTGATATTGACAAATATTTTAGAATTGTTTAAAAGATTAAGCGTAGCGTCATATACATAGGTTGTGGAAATTTTAGGAAAATAGAAATATGTTTTAATTGCCTTCATAAAATTTGCTTCAATAAGTTGTAAAAATATTTATTTTTTTTCAAATAGTGATTGTATCTTCCAATATCCGTCGATTGTTTGACCGTAGTCGAATCCAATAAAACATGCCCCGCATCCACTCTACGACTCTCGACTTTGTCGCAATCCTGGAGTGATATCAATTTGCATGCACTCATCTCGAGTACCTTTCGAGTGTTGTCCCTTTGTTACATCGTTTTTGCCTCTTGCCTCATTTTGTTGTATTATTACATGAATATAAACCGAATCGAAAGTCTTTTGTTAGGTTTACTTTGAATTTTTCAATACCATTTTTAAACCGGAATCTTATTAGAAGTAAACACTTTTAGAAATATCTTTCGATTAGTTAATGCAAGTAATATTAGTTTATGGGCAAAATCAGCATATCGCTAATTTCAGTTTATTTTTATAGTAACTTTCTAAATTTAAGTACCTATTTATAACTAGAAAGTATCGAATCTATGATCTTTAGTCGAAATCATTAACCTAGTGGTTTTCTCTAAAATGAGCAAATTGAGACAAATCAAATATATTACTCCTCTAAATATAATATAATACTATAAAAATAAAAAAATAATAAAATAAGTTACTATTCTATTTATGAGGTGCTGAAAATTATTTGCAAAGAATTTCACATACTGACATGAAGCGAGCCGTGCATTGATTGAAGCGAGGATCGCGACAAAACACGCGCCCCGGCTATATGAACATTTGTGGCCTGTCATTATTACGAATAACAATCTACATATATACATGTAATGAAGTGTTTTGAGGTTTTGTTTATAACTGATAAAGATACAAAATTTGTTTTCATAGTGATTGTGTCCGACTGTAAATGCCATTGGTTGTGGGTTCGATTTCCGCTCAGGGCATTGACTATATTTAAATAATTTTCATTTCTTCGCTCTCGTAAGAAAAACGTGGCGTTGAGTTCCGCTACGTTACTTGTTCTACTTATTCTTCTTCTTAACTTCACGCTGTATCAGAGGGGGTAGGCAGAGGGAACCTAAGAACCTAGTGTTAAGACACTCCGTACTCTTACAACAATTCCGTTCCCCACTTTCCGCCGAATTAAGGCATTACGAGCTGAGTGGCGGAACTCAACGGCGCGCTTTGCCTAGTCACTAAATCCAGGAAATGAAAATACTAACATTTCCTGGAGTGGGAATCGAACCCACAACCTGTCGCGTTTACAGTCGCACGCTTGTGCGCTACGACAGGCGTCGTGAGTACGTTACTTGTAATGTCTCGAATTCAGGCAGAAAGTGGCGGATGGAGTGTACTGGCACTGGATTCTTTTTGACTACCTATTGTATAAATAATTTAAATAAAAAAGCCACGATTTATCCCGCGTAGCAAATTAATCAATAAAAATAATCACTTAGTGTGAAGACACTCTGTTGCGTTCATAATTATATTATTTAACATTAATTAATAATGTATAGCTTATATGTAATTACCCAAAATCGATAGTCCCAAACACGAATAAATTTAATTATACCGAATCTAGTCACACATCGATTATAATTATTTCTATTAAACATGTTAATCAAAATCGATTGATCAAAACCGATGATCTGAATCACCTAGTTTACAAGTTTAAAGTCTTCATGGAACAGAATTTTAATATGGATTCTTTTTTTTTTCAATAATTACAGGTTTTTTATCTCTATAACAATATCACATTTAATAATTATGATCTAATAAATAATAGATTATAACAGTGAAGTTAATTTGCTATGCAAAGTATGTCAGATATTCACATCAAGCTAGTATTGCGTTAATCGGAGCGAACATTGCGACCAAACATGCGGCGCTGCGGAATACCACGTGCATTTAGACTTATTGCAGCGAAATATTCCATCATCTTTATTATATTATGACATTTTATACCGCAAAAATATTTTAAATACGTATTGTAAAAGGTTTTTATTATATAAAATAATTGATGCATGTCGTGGCGCAGAGGCACAAGCGTGCCGCTGTAAACGTGATAGGTTGTGGGTTCGATTTCCACTCCAGGAAATGGAATTTTTCAGTTCCTGGGTTTGATAACAAGGAGAACGATGCGTTGAGTTCCACCATTCAGCGATAGCGGTGCAAAGCAATATTACATAGTTAGAGGGAGCATAAAATTCTAGGACTAATTTTTAAGGACAACCGGTGAAAACGGGTGAAAAGGGTAAATAAATGAAGTTACGATATATGTCATACTGTATAATACACCTATAGAAAAAACATAACCAGTACAAAACATACTCGTATATCTACTTATTACAAGACAATTTAATTTGCTCCTTTCGTAAAATATATAGGCTAAGTAAACAACAAATGATAACGTTCTGTAAGCATCATTATAATATTTTTTATTTTTATATCTCTTCGCATACAGTAGGCTTGTCAGAGGGAACCTGATAAAATACTCCGTTCTTAATTTCCATTTAATTTAGAGATATTTTGTGGAACTGAACACCGTACTTACTAGACCCTGGAAATGAAAACAATTTTATATATAATAATTTCTTCAATTGAGAACGAACCCCACTTTCTACCCAATTGAGGCATTGCGTGCTGAGTGAGTGGGGAACGGAATTGTTGTACGAGAACGGAGTGTTAACACTAGGTTCTCGGGTTCCCTCAGCCTACCCTGCTATATGCGGGATACAGCGTGAAGAAAAAAAAAGAAAGAGAACGAACCCACGACAACCGCATGCACATCCACATATTTTCCCACTGTGCGACAATTATGTCATATACTGTATACATAATATATTACATTTTATACTTGCGTAATAACAACACAAGTAAGAATAAAAGAAAATAAAAATATCAAGGAGAAAATATCCTACAAAAAAATCTTATTACTCCAAGTAATTACTCTAGCATCCTATAAAGTGTATTATTGTAAAAACAATATCGCCAAGCATTTTCCAGCCAATAGTCATTTTCACAACACGCTACAACTACTTAATAGGGCGCAATCTTTCTACACAATGCCTATTCTATAAATCTTTCCCTCGACGTCGGCTGCCTCGTAGATAATACAATATGTAGAGGAAATCACTAAGAGTGTGCGTTCTACCATGATAACACCATGATCGTCATGGGTATAAATATAAATATTGTGATTTTTTAAATTTATTATTTAAAAAATAAAATAAGAAAAATATTTGATTTTGATTATTTTTATTTTGATTAAGCCAATAAATTACAGGTTTTTTTACCTTCAAGTTTTGTCAGGATAATCAGAAAGATCCCATATTCGAAATATTACAGTATGCTGAGTGGTGAACTTTGTCTCAACGCCACACTTTCTCGCCAGAGATTTCGCCAAATTGGGAATCACACAAAACGTCATAAAATCTTATCACGCCACATTGTCTTTATAGAAATTATTATATAATACTTACTGTTAAATTCTGAGTGGAAAGATGTTTATAAAGTATCAGTACTAAGATTATTACAAAAAATATATTTAGGAAAAACAAAATTAATATTTTTAACCGACTTCAAAAAAGAAGGTTACCAATTCAATTGAATTTTTTTATGTATGTTACCTTATAACTTTCTACTGGGTGAATAAATTTTGATGTAATATTACATCATTTTGTAACTATATTCCTACATTTTGTACTAACTAATTAACGTTAATATCAGTTTTCTTAATGTTACAAAAAGTATAATTTAAAGCTATGAAAGCAACATCACTTTAATAAACTAATAGTGCACAGAATTTGAGAAATTCCCGTACCCGTAACTCGTATTCATCAGCGTCGGTCCCCTGCAAGGAATGCAATCTGTGGTGGAATGTTCCGAGTGGAATTAAATTTTAACCATCCGTGTGCACTGTACCGTGACGAGATCTGCACCAACAGGTGATGCTTCTAAGATATTTCGTATAAAATCACTACAAAAATGTATACAATATCTCCTTTGTAAGTTAGCTTGGTGCTATATATTAATATTTTATTAAAACTTTTTCAAATATATATATTTTAAATTATATATTAGGTTACATAGTATCTCTAAGATACTATGTAACCTAATAAATAATGTCATTAATAATGAAATACGTTGTTTTTGTTATAATTTTAATTAAAATTTTGGTCGCTTATTATCACTATTTATATTATAAATATTTTATTATAACACAAAACTTGTTAGACCAAAAACATAAAATTGTTATTGGAAATATTTTAATAATAATCGTGCAATTTTATACAAATTTTAGTTACATATTTACTTGTTAATATTACAAGCTAAATAACTTTTAAAATTGAAACTTTACTTTTAAGTCACCATTACATTAACATCTAAGTTAACGCTGTGCTTTGATAGCAAAATACATTCATTAAACCACTCCCGCGTTATTAAGGATGATTATAAACGGAAGAAGTCCGGGCCCAGGGTGGTGGAGTCAACCAAGCCGACGGCGGCCGATTCATTTCCCCCATTTGCAATTCAAAAATCCACTCTATCGTACCGCATTCTACCACATCTATCTATTATATCTCTTTCTTTCAACTAAAGTTGACATATCTCCCTTGCATTCACTCAGGATTGCTTTTCGCTTCAAGCATTTTACAGACAGACAGACATTCTTACTTCGACCATGCGAAGAGATTCAGACAAACATCACTCCTGAAGTTTATTTCGAAAGGATTAGCCATAAATAGTTCTTGCTCATTACACTTTCATGAGAACTCTGTAACTGAAGATTTATGTTGAGAAAAGTTTGAGTTTACTGAATAAAAGATATTAAAACATACTTTTATTTGCCAGTTATGTTGGCAAGTGGCCAAACGAGTACTGTTTCTGCTTCATTTGTACATACGTGCAAATGTTAAATGTATTCTGCAAAAACTTTATTTAACAGTTAGACTAATCTACGAATAATGGGAGCTGAAATGTAGTTTGTAAGCAGTAATGTCTAAAAAATAACCTTACATATGTTGTAGCTAATTTGTGTTAGTGAGATAGATTTTCTGATCTCTATCGTCACTTTTTCAATTTCAAGCCTGAAACACTATGAATAATAAGAAGAAATAATAATATGTGATGTATTGCGTAGGAAAAATAAAATAGGATGCCAAGCAGACACCTCCGAACGGATGTAACAAAAAGTTATATCCTGTATATTGTTCTGTTTGAAAATGTTTATTAACATATCTGTTCTTGTCGTCAGTTCTTTATATAAACATCGATAGCAAAACAATACAATACTCAAACGATAACGCACAAACCCCGCCCCGGGCTTTGTAAAGAGTTTGCCCAAATTTGTTACAAAATTACGCTTATCTTTTTTATTTATGGTAGATGTAACAATTGATACGTCTATTGTGCTAATCCTGCTTTTTAAATTATCACCTGACCCAATCTAAATAATTCCAATTTAATGTATGAAAAAAAACAATATTAATATATTTATGCAAAAATATAAAGAGAAAATGACACTTTTTGATATACATATGTTTAAAGACAAGATGTTCTATACGAATACCAAAAAAAATTTAATAGACATTTTAGGCTATCGAACCGCAATGAAACAGTGCCTGACTATAAACACAATTGTTTGTACTTTCGATACTTACTCAAGATAATGATTATATAAAAAAATTTCATCTACCCGTACTGGTAGGACATTGAACAGTGTTGAGTTCCGCAACTTAAACTGCTGTCTCAATTTCTAGAGGCAAAAAGAGAATAGAGTGTAATTTAAACCTAGAACAGGTTACCTATGACTACTACAATGCAGGAAAAAGAAAAACAAATATAGTTCAATTATAGATTTCAACTTCGTTTAAGCTCAAATCTCCAGACGCAATAACAACGACCTTAATACGAATAATTCTCTCATTAGCGATCCACACGCGGGAATTTCTTCGAGGGAGGTGAATTAAAAGCGTTTTAAGTGCTATTATACACCCAAGGTATTTTATGTTATTATCATAATCTTAATTAATATTTTGTCACGATGCAGATATAAAGTTCAAAATTGGTAAAGATATGAATGTTGAATGAATGAATGAAATAAAGGGTTAATCGTTTAATAAAAATATGTGCCTGAATGAACATGATTGCTGCATTCAGAATATTGTACCTATGTAGGTATTTCTGGTTTTGTTAGATAGAGGAGCATTAGGTAGGTTTTGTCATCTATCATGATATATCCATTAATGGTTATATCTGTATGCTTGGTCGTGGAGATATAGAAACTTAGCTTGTCATATTATGTAAATTTATGAAAATAAAACAACAGCTATTTTTTTTATTTAGAAATAAGTTTAATAATTCCAAATTCTAAAAATAAGTTTAATATCGAATGATCAGCAAAATCCACCCTAGGTAACTCTTGACCCAAATCACCCATAATGGACAGCAGTGTTAAACACCAGCCTCAAATAACTTTACATACAATCAAATTAATTAATCACGAGAATCGACTTGGAGGCGAGTTAAAAAACTTGCTGTCGAACTCGTAGACGAAGTTTTAAGGAGAAGCTAACGAGGAAAGGGACCGTGGATGAGAGACGAAAGTTCAGTTCAGATCCAGTACGATGCGAGCGCACTAGATAAGAATGGCTGCAATTTAAAACTCGATTAGAATTTGAATTACTTCAACGTGGTTATTAAAATATTTTGAATTATTTCAAAGACGGCCTGTGTTAGTCAGATATAATGCTACTTATAACTTTATGTAATTCTGCCAGAGACCATCATGGCACAGTAGCATAGTGTTTGTCTGTACACGTAATAGGTTGTGTGTTCGATCCCGCCCTAGCAGGAATGATGATATTTAAATTATTTTCATTTTCCCGCTATACTAAGTCAAAGCGTAAGGTTGAGTCTTGTCATTCATCACGCAATTTTTTGATTTCAGGCGGATAATGAAGAACGGAGTATCTTGAAACAAGATCTTTCTAACTACCTCGCTCTGTAGGAAACATATATTTTTACGTAATATGTCCATTATTATCATCGAATGGCATGTATGATATAATCTTCAAATATGTTACTGAAAGAATGCTTAAAATAGAAATAAATATTTGTTTTCAGTGCGACGTAAGGGAAATAGGGTAAAGTTTTTCCTTCTTCTTTCCGTAACGAGATGTGTGACTGATGTGGGAGGAGGATAACAGTTTATTGCGACAGTTGGCTTGTTAGCTACATTGCGTATGTACATTTCACATATAATATATATATATATATATATATATATATATGAAGTTGAACAAGGATGCTTTGTCGATATTATAATGTAAGTATTTATTGTAAATAGTTCCCTAAATTATTACGAAGCTATTGTATAAAAAAAATCATCAAAATTGGTTCACCCAGTAAAATATTATGCGGTAACATGTAAAAAAAATATATGAATTGAGAACCTTCTTTTTTTGAAATCAGTTAATAAATAAAGATAAATTTCAAACAAATTTGATATGTTTTCGTATATTACAATAGAACATAAATAAGAATATTTATCACTTCCACATACACAATACATAAGAAACTAAAAATTCTAGTGATAAAATCATAAATCAAATTACTTAATTTTGTACTAAACTTATAAAAAATATTACTACACATGATGAATCATTACACAATAAAAATACCATAACTATAAAAAGACTTATACAATGTTTTCAAGCTGACAATTCTCGATCAGTTCTCATATTACCATAAAAGAATGTGAAATAAGAGACGCACTTTGCATTTAAAGTGATAGTACATGACAATTTTGCCATTGACGGCCCGCGTTACCTTACCGTTACCGTAAAATCTTATAAACCATAAACCGTCGACTGACAGAAGTTGGTTTTCTTTACGACCTATAAAATAAATCGAATAATCTAAATAAAGTGACCACGACTGTTTCAAGTCTAAAATGAACTAAGGACTCTGTTTACGTTGAGTTATTATGCGGAGAACATAATGTTGATATTGCTTTTACAAAATATAAGGTTTTTGGTGATAAAGACAGATTTAAAGAGACAGGTTCATAATGTCATAAAAATAAAAAATCATAAAATTTTGTAAACGGATCTTCTAGTAAATTAATATAATTAAATTATTTCTAAAAATAAAATTATTAAAATATTTATTATTTATTACTTTTTAGATAACATAAATAAAAAAATAAGATATATTTAGAAGGTAATGACGTATCTATTGATTGAGGTATTTCGAAAGCTGTTTATTTATTTAGGCTTACATTGATTGCACGGATACGATGGATGTAGGTCTAAATCTAGCATTTTGGCGTTTTTTTCGGTATGTCATGTTTGAAGCGATTCATTATTGAAGACGGATCCAGAACGTAATAAATTTGGAACATATGTTATATAGAAACTCCTGAAGCCAAAACGTTTATATCACATCATATTATATGTGATATATGCCGATTATGGCACCGATTAAATAAAAATCAGAACATATTATGATAAAATAAAACAATATTGAATGTGTATAATAATTCGATTAAAATTCGTAATTTGGGAACAACAGAAAATAGAAGCCAATTGGCAAAACATCAAAAAATCTTAAATTCTGTAATTTGAGCCAGTATTAGCTTTTCTGGCCAAATGGAATTCTAAATACTATTTATGTACTGCGAGAGGGGTAGCTAACTAAGCCTACTAACAAGCCATTGATGATTTAGCGCAAGCTGTTTCTTGGTACAGTTATTGTTCTATTTTTCGAAGCAAGCTCGAGTCTGAAATCCAATGACTTCAATTTAAAATGAAAAAAAAGAAACAAATTATTAAAAACTCTTTTTAAGATATTTTCTGCCAGTGCCTTGGCTTCCAATGCGTAAAATATACGGTATAATTTATATACAGCAGCCCATAAATTGATGTAGCCCAAACATTAGTATAAATTTTTGATAAGTAAAATTATTATGTTTTGCTATAATTAAATGCATGCTAATTAGGTATGTACCAAACGCGCAACTATTATAGTCTAGGCGGAGATAGGGTTCAAAGTTTGTCTAAGTTGACTAATAGCAGTAATAAAGTATGATACAGTACCTATAGAACAATATGTACGTACGTACGTATGAAATAAACTCCTATTTATTGCTAATTGTTAAAAAAATTAAGCCAAGTTTCGCAAGTATATCCATCCTGTTTTGTGATTTTCAGATAAAAATAAAATATTTAAAAATAAATCTATTTAAAATATGTACGAGGTGCGCAAATCGGCAAAAGGCATGATCTAATTAAACGTTAATTAAACACATCCTAATGGTTGCATCCGATGTTGACGGCTTCGACGCCAATCAAAATTGCAAATGTATGCAGTATTGCTTCGTTAACTACCAGACGGGTAATAAACGAATTATGGCAAAGTAAAAACCAGGGTTTGTTTAGAATTTACGACTACCTTTACCTACTAAATTTACATTTCATTTTAATAGCGCATAGATTAACTGTTACTACCTATAATTGAAATTATTAAATATTGTGGAAATAATATTTTTATCTACATATAAATACGTGAAGCAAAAATTCTGGATACCTTTTTACGAACATTACGCCGTCGGAGGAGCATGAAACTTGGCATACTTATAGTTTATATAGAGAAGGAATGCAGAATGCTAATATTTTTTTAAAATAGAGCATAAAATATATATTAAATTAATAAAATAAATGTTACACACACTACCATGGTTTAACATCCATGTTTATATAAAGTGACTTATACATTGCTAAAAACAACGCGTTGTTAACGCGTCAACGGGGACACTAGTTAAAGTTTACCTTTAGACCTGTTTTAATATGTTGAAAAATATGGCAATTTTACTGCCCGATTCTCTGTGACTATATAAATTAAGAAAGTAAAAGATACTTTGCTAAATTATTATTCGACGATTCGAAAAGTAACCTTGAATATTATAATTTAGTATAATTGTTAATTCCAAACTTGACAAATCTTAGCAATTACTTTACATTAATTGAGATCCATAATGTAAATTACCAATCCAAATTACAAATTTATTCTGGAGGAGTATTATTTTAAATTAATTTAGTTTTATTTAATTTTCTATTTGACCGATTTTGTAATTAATGTTCACATACATATGTATAATAGTGACATTACTTAAGTCTCATAGCGTCTTTCAACTAAGGCAAGGTAGGTAGAGAACCAAAAGTTTCAAACATCAAATTTAAAAAAAAATGCCACATTTTTTTTAAATTTGAGGTGTAGCCCAACACCACAGTTTATCTTATGGAAACGAAAAATGAAAATAACAACACGCAGCGGTGGCCATTTCTTTAAAAAAATTGGGTTAACCATAAATACTTTAATTTTTTACATATAATTTTATCAAATGATAGATTAAAATGACTTTCATATATATTTACATATATATTCGTATTTAATAACAAAGACCCATATGAATCAATTTCGCCGCCTTTAATAAATATTTCGTGGCGTGAGTAATACTCATATGTCTTTTGATCTCGCAGTCCCTCCTTGAAATAATATTTAGCGAAATGGACTCGAAAGAGGGAACCGTAATTAATTAAATTAAGTTCGAAATACGTTAGAAACAAAGTTAGAGGTTAGTAGCGACTTGTTAATAGTGTGGGGGATGATCCCTGGGGGTGGCTCATCCCTCGGGTGCTGCCAACCTGCATGCTAATAGCCAATCATATTCTGTTTACATTCCATCACCAAGTATGAATAATTTGTTATTGTCTCAGCAAACATTGCCGTGTCACGGTCAGCATTGTCTCTCATATTAATTTGCGTCCGGCACGCAACTGAATTCAATAGCTCACGAATCAAAGAACCAATTTCCAGCCTTCTGTTAGCGAAAGATTAATACGAATGGAAAATTGAATTTTGTTATTATTTCCAACCGGATTTTGTAATGTCAATCGCTTTTTGAATATTTAAATAACGCTCGAAAAGGGTGTTTTGTCCGATTTGAAGTGGACCGAATTGTGTTTGCGCTTAAACAATTTTACACACATTGATTTTAATGTAGTGATTAACGTTTTCATTCGGTTTCAATAGTATTGTATAATAAATAGTGTAATTATATTCTTCATTTGTGAAACTATAAATGAAATAGGATAAATATTAGTTAAGAAATACCCTTATTATTAAACAGGTGATAACATGAGACCATTTGTGGCACAGCAGGACAGTCTGGCTGTAAGTGGGAGTGCTTGTAGATTCGATTCCCATTTTGGGTGATTATATGATTTTATCTAAATAATTATTTCCATTTCTCCAATCTGGTAAGATAAAGCGCAGCGTTGAGTTTCGTCATACAACACGATGACATGAAAATGATATTTGGTTTTTCAAATAAATATTTTAAGTCTGAACTTGTAATATCCAGATGTAATACCGAGTTACTTATAATATTTTCATCTTAATTAAGTATAAGACTGAAAATGTCATAAATGTACCTCTGTTTAAATTCCCTAGAATCTTATATCAATCATGACAAATTAATACTTGGTATATTGTAGTACCGTTCACAGTACGCCAATTAACGTTATTCTGACGATATGTCATATAATTTGTATAAATATAATCCATAATTACTAAAACACCACACCGTCACCGCTTGCACCACCTACATAGTGACAAAGTTAACTTATTACTAATCGTAAATTTTCTCTGCCAACCCCGCAATAAATAAAGGGATATGCAGATAAAAACAGATAAAAAATACACAAAAATACATAAAAAAATCGCATTGTAATCGAATGAATTCATCGTGATTCATAAATAATTTTATTCGAAAAGCGACTCGATTTTGTTAGCACTGGCGTCGATAGTTTCTAATATCCAAACACGACATAAATAATAGTATGAACAGCTGTTACAAATCATCCACTGCATTACAGTCACTGGCGTGATAAAATATTACTTGAAATAACTGTATATATAACTTTCAGATATTGCTCTGAGCTGTCAAATGATAATGTAAATTCATATCAATTGTAATTTTGCTCTACTTTAGCTTGTCAAAGATTAAACACTTCTTGTATCTGGACTTTACTTTTTAACATAAAAAAATAGATTTCTAAAAAAAGTATATATAAAAGTCATTCGTGTGGACAAATTTTTTTTTTTTCTATTATACAATTGACACCGAAAGATCGCAGTGGCGTTACTGTCTTTAGTTTTTTTGTATGTCTTTGAGCAACGACAGCAGAATGATGGCACCTTGTAGGTTTATAATATTTTTCCTTTACCACCTGAAAGTGGGGAACGGAATTGTTGAAAAATAATGGAGTGTCTTAACACTAGGTTCTCAGGATCCCTCTGCCTACCCTGCTATATGCGGGATACAGCGTGAAGTTAAAAAAAAAACTACTTGATTTACTGCCAAACAACACACAGCTGAAACTACTGGAAAGAGAAAGCTGATATTTGGCACGTTGTTCCTTTGGTAGTAGAGAAGGATAAGGGGAGTTCCGAGAGATGATTTGCCGAGATTCCCACGGGAAAAGGGAAAGCAGAATTTTATATTTTGTAGGTTCTCGCTGAGGATGAGGAGGAGATGAACTAAGGATAAAGCGTGAAGTGAAGCTAAGTATGTATGTTTTATAGGTCACGCAATGACGTTGCGCGCTACAACTTCTATGATATGTAATGGTAGCAAATTTTAAATAGTAAGATTTAATATAATGAAGTAGCCATTGCGTTAACGAATTAAACAACCATAAACCGTAATGATTTTTAGTCTTCAATACCTAGTTCTAAACATTATAAGTGTATTTTTTTTAATCTCACTTTAAGAATGCATTTTATATATTTTAAACATCAACAATAAAGATCAAGCAATTACTGCTATGGATTAGATTTAACTATTGTATGGTCTTAAAATTAAGGAGAACACTCTAGATATTCTTACACAGTATTAAATGTAAATCTTGAGTGAAAGAGAAAAAAATAATTCGGTAATTCTTATTAATTTCATTTGTAATGAAAATTACACATGTGAATTATTCTTAAATACAAATAGACTTCCACATAATGGTAGTTTAATTTGAAAATTGTTGGGGGATAAATACTATAACTCACAATTACCTACTTACATTAAAAAGCTTTTAGTTGAGCAAAACATATCATTTCATACACAATACGGTCCTAAGCCTAATTGTAGTTCTGTTATAGTCCAATGCCCTAAAACTAAAGCCCTTTCAGCAGCGAGCTATAAATCAGCTATCGTATTACAGCGACATCGTTATATATTGTTACAAATAACACTTCGTTTAACAAGTACCCTAAGCTTTGTTCCCTGTTCAATGTGAAGGCAGATTAAACTCTAGCGAGCTTGGTTGCTACTAATCAATTTTGGTTAGACAATATTGGATTTTAATTAACTGTATCGCTACTCCGCCAGCGCAACGATGTCGTCGGCTGTGGTCACTGGCATTATCAATTTTATTACTCTATTTGTTTATGTGTGCACTAAAAATATATCAAGGTAACTCATTTATTTTAGAAAATTAATAAGTTCATTGATAGATAGCAATATATTTTTGTTATAATCAAATTTTAAGGAATACATTATTTTGCATCAAGCTAAAAAAGTAATTTGTGTTTTCATTTTGAAAATCTTTACTAATATTATAAATGCGAAAGTAACTCTGTCTGTCTGTCTGTTACGCTTTCACGCCTAAACCACTGAACCGATTTTAATGAAATTCGGTTTGAAGATAGAACTAAACTTGGGAAAGGACATAGGATACTTTTTATCGCGAAAAAAATGATAGAGGGGGTTGAAATAGGGGATGAAAGTTTGTATGGAAGTTCCTTATTGTCAAACATAAAATCATGTAAGATTGTTTAACTGTTTACAACTTCACCACTTAACCAATTTTGACAAATAGTCTAGACCTTGGGAAAGACTATAGGATACTCCTTATCATATCGCGCGATATAACCGAATTTCACGCGGGAGAAGCCGCGGGCGGAAAGCTAGTATTCTATATATATACATATTATATGCTTATGTCAAATAACAAATGTACATAACAAGATATTAATCCCCAAAACATACGAAGCATGACGGAAGCTTTTATTTAATACTTTTGACATAGCCATATATATTAATCTGTTTGAATTCGCGTTCGAAACGACGTGTATTTTTTATGGATTTCAAAAATTCCTTTATTTTAAACTGCTCGAATATACGGAAAGCGTTATGGGAATAAAACGTTCGACCATCGAGCACCGGCAATAAAATGAAACTATGTGTTCACATGACGGCGAAACTGAAATATTGTTAAACTTGCAAAACGTCTGAGTGGTTAATATTTTGCAAAGCGATTCCGCCAATTTTATGAAAGCAATTTTATTCCACTTCTTTCACCAAATCAATTGCTTTTCAAGAACTTCTCGTGAAACCATATCGTTTAAAAATTGACGGTGTTATGATTAAGTACGGTATTCAAAAGTTACCCCTTTCTTTTTCGTGAACCTTGGAAGCTTTTTGTGTCCAAAATTTTTAATAAAAGCATTATTGAAAATTTTTAAGTTCAATGAGTCAATTGTTTTATAAAAAGTTAGATTTTTTTAATACTGTAATAATATACCGTGTTATGGGTACTGTAAGAAACTTTGCTAGATCGAAACAAAGGTTGAGTTTTTAAGATTTTTTGGCACATTGGATTCAATTTTAAGGATTCAAATATAATGTACAATCTATAAAGAAGTCGCTCTATAAAACATATCTGTTTCCCTCTATTAACATTTTTCATAAGATCTTTTTTTTTCATAATTCCATGGTATAATAACAAATAATTATCTATTTAATTTATTAAAATGTACTTATTCATGTTTTAGAAAGTATATTGTTTTAAGCATTCCGTTTACATTTCAGAGAACAATGATCTAGGGATTAAATTATAAAATGCTAATTATTTGAAACTTCACAACACGAAATTATTCTGGGTTTTGTTCTAAAACATTTTGTTAGATACCGAATACTCATTCGGTAAACTCTTACCATTTTATATCTAAGCATATTAATATTATGCTAAAGTGTGTATTTCAAACTGTGTATTAATTAAATTTCAGCTTTAATATCATTTTTCTTATACTATTACATATGTTAGAAAATATTCCTTACTATTATTTATATTTGCTTATCCTCTGCAATTTATTAATAGATAGACATAATCTAGAAAATCTGTTTAATCCGTTTTCCATCTGAACAAAAATATCATATATCTAACAAAACTATGAAAATAAAAATTAAACAATGTCGCTTCTGGGAATGTCATCCACAACTTTTGTATGCCAGATTACTTCTAACTGTATTACTATGGTGGCTTCGGCAGTAAGATTATTAGTGAAATAGTATTTATATACTGATTACTATAAAAGCTTGCCCATATGTAAAATAATGTCAGAAAATAACTACTTAATTCAGAATTTTTGATTTGTATTAATATTTTTTGGTGTGAACTTTTTTTTTTTAACTTCACGCTGTAACCCGCATATAGCAGGGTAGGCAGAGGGAACCAGAGAACCTAGTGTTAAGACACTCCATTCTCTTTCAACAATTCCGTTTCCCACTTTCCGCCGAATTGAGGCATTGCGTGTTGAGTAGCGGAACTCAACGCAGCGCTTTGCCTTGTAACCAAACCCAAGAAAATTGACTGGTGTGAATTGACGTTTACAAAACGTTTTTTTTCAAACGTTCGCGTCAGTAACGTCATGAGTGTTTGACTTTGTCACATCGTGTCAATGTGACAGTGACAGTGAGAGACATGTGAGACGTCATCGGAATTATTGGAATGTTTTCGCGGGCATACGTCAACTGTTACTTTGAAATTTCTATTTTGTAGTAGAATATTATGTTTTAATTTTTTAATTTATTTTATATGAAATCCTTTAATATAAATATATTAAATTTAAAAAATATTGCAACTTCCGCATTGCATCGAAACTTTTGCTATATAGAATCAGTCGACGTTGTAACCAATAAGTAGTAACTTATGAATTATTCCTATCACCCAACACGATAACACAAAGTATTAAAAAAGGAAGATCGTTTCTAAAATTTACATTCAACCCATAAAAAACATTGTGACAAAGATCCTATGGGACTGAAGATGTTAGAAGAATCGCATAAAGAACGTTTTACGATTTTATAAAAGTATCTTGAATCGACGGGTTATTTTTGAACAAAATTCACATAAAAGTAACACTTTATTTGGACGAAGTGTACCTTAAACCTCAACTTATATGCTTCTATAATGTCCAACAATGAACAAGATGAAAGATATGAATTTTATTACCTACAATATGAGCATATATTTTAAATTTTATTGTTCTTTTTATTTTTAAATGTTTTTCTAACTTGTTATTATTATTAGATTTTTTACATCCCTAATTGTAATATAAATCCCATGATTTACGTATTTGTATCCATATACAAGGAATTAATTTAATAAAAAGTCTTAAAATGTTTGATTTTTTTAGTAATATTGAATATGCGTCATTTTGTCCTTCACTTCTCTAAACCCTTTTAGAGGTACTGCGTGTTAGGTACTTTGACTATCTAAGCCGAAGCGACGCCACGCTTTGTCAATTCAGACCGCTGAACACCTATATTATAAATATTCATGGAGGAGGATTTTGAATAATTGTTCTACATACTATTTAAATATTTTATCCATGTATAATTAAATACAATATTCACAAAATAACTTTTTAAAAATATTTTATTGAATTTATAAAATTCCATTACAAGTAGTTGATCAAAAAAACTAAAGCTAATGATGTACTTATATAAGTTTTACATATTTATTTTTTGCCATTGGAATATCTATAGTTAATTTATTTTAGGAGGAACCATAAATATTTGATGTACCTTTACTTTAAACCTATGGGAATATTAACATTTATATTATTTTTTTAGAATAATGAAAGAAGCCGTACGAAGCCTATACGCAGCATATTCGCATCTTCCTTATATAAAGAAGGACACTGATAGTGTTAGGATACTCCGTTTTCCATACCCAAGGGCTCACTAAACGCAGCTACTGGGTGACAAAACTAAATTATGCAAAATTGCACTAGACCGGGAACACAAAAATTATTTTATTACAATTATTTCTTCTTTTCTACAATTATTTGTTTGAGTAGGAATCGAATCCTTAACCATTATCGTTACAACCAGACAGTATTCTACATCCCTAAAATGACATTACGTCTCTTGTTTAAACAAATGTTATGTTTTGACTATGAATATATTAAATACAGCTATGTGTTACTACTTTGCATTTTTAAACCGCTCGTACGAGGGGAGTACAATGCAGCAGGTACACGCAAACAGCGCCAATCGAAATTGCAAATTTGTGCAGGGGCGGATTCGGTTCGTTAGCGACTTGTGTTTACGCGTTACCAGCTAGGGTTATCTGCTATTAATTAATAGATATTTGTTTTAAATTTGTTTTTAAAATATATTTATTTTGCAATATAGATCAATATATTTTTTTATTACCTGTGAGGTCGAAGTAAGCTAACTTAACTATGTATGTATGTATGTATGTCATATTCAGATTTAACATTAAATATTATTTAAATAATAATTTTAATTTATTTTATTATTGTATTTTCAACAGCTCTTAACTTACTTAGCTCCTTCATTTATAATATTTAATGAGATTTATATTAAAGTTATTACTTAATATTTCTCTAGTTATTTGGTTACTTAATATGAAAAAAAGTATCTGTAAAACTGTCAAATGAAATCTAATTAATATTTATATCAATTTTGACAAATGCTTAGAGTGATGCAGCCCTGGATATTGTGTGGGAAATAATCATCTTACTTTTACAGAACATTTTAATAATTGCTAAATTGTATCATTTACATATTTTAGTATATTTTACACGATAACTTTTCGATATCGATATAATTTCGATAACCTCGATAACTTTTGATGTAACGTATTGACATAAGAGCTAATCGAATGAATAGTTGAAGAAGTCGTCTTTATCTATAAAATTAATAATATATATAAATCACCTTATGTAAAAATTTACCTAGACAGTCTTTATAATAATTGTCAACTAATGTACACATACATAGCTTAAAATATTATAAATAAACTACAATTTGAAGACAACGAGAATCGACGCATACTATAAGATTCTCCTTACTACTCTACTTTATCTTAAAAAAAAAACGCAAAAGAAAACATTACCAATATTCAAATATAACTTTAGTTTCAAAACTTTTATTTATAAAATATGAACGCTAACATTTCGTTCTGTTCATAACTTCTTATTTCTCAATCCATCAAATGATCGATCTACTCTACTTTAACAAAAAAAACATATACCGCGCTCTACGGTTGCACATAATCTATTTTTCATCCCGATAACGTTTCGCATTCATAAATTAACTTAGTGGTTTACTATTGCACTGCTCCGGGCAAGTAATCTTTGCGAGTAAAATTTGCGGTTACTGTAAGATTGTGGGCAGTAGCGCCTAACTGTATCATATGAGCCACTAACAACTGTGCTATGTAGGTTTGACTACAGTATATGCTATTAAATTTTAAAGTTATTTTCGAATTAAATTTTAATATTATATATTTTTTAATACTTTGTGTTTATTAATGAATAGAAAGACTACTATTTTGTTTCTTGGACCATGGATATTGGCAGTCTTTTGTGTAACTGTTTTTTTTTTAACTTCACGCTGTAACCCGCGTATAGCAGGGTAGGCAGAGGGAACCAGAGAACCTAGTGTTAAGACACTCCATTCTCTTTCAACAATTCCGTTCCCCACTTTCCGCCGAATTGAGGCATTGCGTGTTGAGTGGCGGAACTCAACGTCGCGCTTTGCCTTGTTACCAAACCCAAGCCTCTGCGCCTCGACAGGCGTAATTTTTTTTGTAAATATATTTTTGTTTTAACATGATTGGACTATAAACTAACCCCTCATAAACCTTTTTTGTTGTATATATCTATTGTTGTGTTTTGGTTAATCAGATCAGGAAAATAGAAGTTGGAAATATTAACTACTACAATAACTGCAT
Source organism: Philaethria dido (assembly GCA_033558755.1). Lineage (NCBI taxonomy): Eukaryota > Metazoa > Arthropoda > Insecta > Lepidoptera > Nymphalidae > Philaethria > Philaethria dido. Next base: position 1,925,469 of record JAKGSA010000136.1, read on the forward strand.
GCCTTCCATACGTATTTTTTATGTTGGTAAGAAAGCGTGTCAAACCTTTGTATGTTCTTTACTATCTAAAGAAAAATAAAAGAAATATATGTATGTTTCTTTGTTAAAACACTTTTATTTGTATTTACTTTATAAGTATAAATTACTTAGAACTGATCAATTTGCCAAACTTCACACAAAGATCGCATCTAGCGCCACACGTGCGGTGTTGAATTTATTCTACTGAAGTCCCGTAGTTGAACGTTCGCTTTTGAACTCGGCCTGCAGTCCCCGCTCGAGCTGAGTGTAGGAAGTGACCGGCATTTAAAATACTCCTTTAAATCAATGTGTTGAGACTTCGTTTACTTCCCAAAGCAGAAACTACTGAAATCAATAGTGATTTTGTTCTTCATTTTACAAGTTTTGCCTTACAGTGAAACTTTTACATCACGTACGTATGTACATACGTGGTTGTAAAGTAAGATAAAAGAAAATATCCTACTATTTTGCTATTAGTGCATATAGTAATCGTACATATGTACGAGTAGTATATGTACTTATAAAAAAAATAATTTCATGATTTTATTTCATATCATAACAAAAATATACCTTCTGGAATATTTTTTTCTTTACATAGAGTCTTGAACTTATTAAAATCCATCATGTACAAAAAAAAATTGAAATGAAATAGATTTAGCTATTATATATAAAGATCTATTTTCTATAATAATATTATGATGATCACTGAAAAGATACACTCAATAGTGTATTTATAGTTATGATATCGAAATAAAATATGGGATTTATTTAAAAAATCTATCTTTTTTTAATATATTTATGTACCACGTAACATAATATACAGTAAGTTAAACAAAAAGTGCAATGGATAATTTGCCTCTAAAAAAAATCTCTTTAAAAAGCCCTTGAATTTGAGAAAGTTTAAGGTGAAAAACGGATACAGTACCTAAAATACGTATGAATTATTAAACGATATAAACGTACATACAAATATGCTTAAAATTTCTAAATATATGCATATATTATTTTATATTATACATTATAAATAAATATAAATTCTGTTGTAAACTATTATTACATCAAAAGTTTGTAACACGCAGACTTAACTTGATTTAAACCCTATCCCCTTTTTTATTTGCACTTGTTAATTGTTCAATCAACATATTATTTTCCAGGGCTAACTAATATTTGCTGTACGTGATTGTAAACACAGGCAGGTTACCTTTTTTATTATACATCAATATATGCCACTGGATAGATAATAGGACTATATAATTTCTTTTTTTTTTTAACTTCACGCTTTATCCCGCATATACCGGGGTAGGCAGAGGGAACCAGAGAACCTAGTGTTAAGACACATTTCTCATTTCACATTCTCTTTCAACATTTCCGTTCCACACTTTCCGCCAACTAGATAATGTCATTTCTCGATATTTAATTGTATTGATTAAATTTTGAGAAATGACATTGTCTTATGTGATTAGGATTATACTACGAATGCTCAAGCGGATTAAGCTGAGCGACGGAGTATTTTCTTATCAATTTAGACCCAGATCCATTATTATTATTATGTTATCCCTTTTGAAAGGCTTCATCATCATTCTTCATCAAGGAATCATGTAATTTTTCAGTAATTGTAAAGTTTAAGTTCAACGGTTTTGAATCAACAGTATCGATTCACCACTATCATAACCACGGACACAAAATATTTGTCCAATTTTACAAACTAACAAAGTATTATAGGATTATAAGGAGACGATAGTGGCGCAGTATATACTGTATTTATTTATTTATTAAGATTACCAACGGTTTTTACATTAATATAAATCTAGTAAAATTAGCTTACAATATAAAATATATGTAATACGACTTAAAGGTAACCATCGCATGCAAAATATATAAAAAAAAAAGAAATATGTACAATCGATATTTTATAAATTGTTATTAAATAAACCAAATTAGAACTTATAGAACATTGAAGAGGCAAATATTATGAGAAATGAATCGAATAAGTAAAGTTAACTTTATAACTATAAGTGTGATTGGCTGTGGGATCGACTCCCACTCAAGGCATTGATCACATCTAAATTAATGAGTTCTTTGATTTTCGCGATTATTATACATATTAAATGAAACTACTTGTGACCACGGACTACTGTAAAGTGTTCGAAACGTCGGGTTTCCAAAAATGTATTTCGAATACTAAAATATACGGGATTAATCCGCTTAAAATAGTTTTGAATACTAAGTTATTTTCATTTATCTGCTCTTCTGAAACAAAGCGCGGCGTTGAGTTACGTAAGTTAACACTCAATGTCTCGAATTACCTACCGTGCCATGCGCGGAAAATTGAAAATCTAAAACGAAATATAATGTAATTCATATGACGGTCAAAAATTCCTATAAAAATAACATATAAGCATCAGTAAATAAATTTAAGAGCAAATTATCACGAACAATTCTACTGAGTGGCGGAACTCAACGCCGCGGTTTACCTTGTCACCAAACCCCGGAAATGAAAATACTAAACTTTTACATTTCCTGGAGAAGGAATCGACACACAAATTATCGTGCTTACAGTAGCACGCTTGTGCCTCTACTCTACGACAGGCGTCGTATAAATATATAAAAATTTAACAATTACTTGCATAATCGTTGTCGAGCCGATCATTACGATATAAATCTTATATCATTATGTCCAGAATGAAAGTTATGTGTTTCTATTTTTATCAATTCTATCAATTTCTGTTTCTGTTCATAATAAAAAAATTGTTTAACTTTTATTGACTTCTGCAGATAAGTTTGCTAAGATACAATAATGTAAATTGCATCTGGTGATATAGTTTCCGTGGTGTAGCGGTTATCACATCTGCCTAACACGCAGAAGGTCCCCGGTTCGATCCCGGGCGGAAACATAACTTTTTACATTTTTAAATTTCTTTCTCTTATATATTACTTACATGGTTATGAATATCTTTACTAATATTATACGCTTTCACGGCTAAGCCACTAAACCGATTTTGATGAAATTCGGTATGAAGGTAGAACTAAACTTGGGAAAGGATATAGAATACTTTTTATCGAGAAAAAAAATTGACAAATAGTCTAGACCTTGGGAAAGACTATAGGCTACTCCTTACCACGTCGCGCTATATAACCGAATTCCACGCGGGTGAAGTCGCGGGCGGAAAGCTAGTTTCCAATAATTTTAATGAAAATAAAATTTAAATGCCTATGTGACTAAATGTGCGATTTATGTTGTATCATATTTATTAATATGTGCAAAAGAATTCGTTCGTAGAAAAATAAATTTATTATGTTATTAATACGTTAAACAAATTTTGATTATTGTTTAAAACCATATTAATTATTTAAAAACATATATAAATTTCAGATTTAATTATTTTCAAGGTGTTAATAATAATATTTTTTTTTACGAAAAGAACGCTGTGTTCAAATAAACTTAAAATCTCTCTCTTAACTAAATTTCTTCTTCGTCTTAACTAAATTTAAAATGTAAGAAGATTCTGTAGATGATAAATAAGCTAGATCTACTAAAATAATATTGGTAATGCTAGTCGCCTTGGGCCATAGGCGAAATCAATTTCAGCACAATTCTCATTTTCTAGAAACTTCCTTTTTTCTGCCAATCCGGAAGATAGAATTCACTGAGCTTTTACTTCGTACATGGATTTTTATCTGAAACACGTACTTTGTACAATATGAAAGCAAATTTCATTATAGTGAAGAAAACTGATGATCTTTAAAATAAGAAGCTCATTTTTAAGTTTGATCGTTGATTTTTTATACTTTTATCAAATTAAATTCAGTAATTTTAAATATTAGTAGCAGTGAAAATATGTATACCATGAGGTCTTTTTCGTAATTTTTTAATACTCTGAGAGAAAAACGAAGAAACTTATTGATGTCCTATGTATACTGTTTTTCAACTTGTACCCATAGTATGCTAGTTATTGATAAAAATAGTTAATTTATAAAGTACCTTACGGGTCGCCTGACTGATTAGAATCAACCGCAAACTATTGAAGCTAGTAAGCGGTTTTAGGTGATTAGTCAAGTAAAGATTTCCATACTAAACACACAATGCCTATAAATCGACCGATTGAACAGTTGAAAACTGAGTATATCTATATGTTCCCCTTCTTTGGTGTATTAAAAATGCAAATTTGGTGCAGTATAAAAAAAAAAAAAATTATTAAAACAATAATATAAGTTATAATGCCTAAAAAATTCGGGAAGTCACAGAAAACTCAGTGTAAGAGACTCCGTTAGCCGCTTTCCGGCAATGAAGATTTTGTGTTTGTGTTTGTGGAAGTGGCGAAACTCAACGTCGCGCCTGAGCGGAAAAATGACGACAAATTAAATATTATCATTCCCCCGAGAGGGAATCGAATCCATAACCAATCTCGATTACATTCAAACCCTGCCACTGCGCTACAACCGCCTCAAAAAAATCTACGAACTTTTTATATATATACTGATGCCATTACACACAGTGTTCATGCTTTATCATTTGGCAGCTTGTTTTATGGAGATTAACAAAGTGCTCCAATTTTTTTCCTTACTTTGAAATGATTACTCGCCGGTGACTTGTGAAAATGTTTGGGCGTTATAAAGTAATTTATGAAAATTACTTTTTATAAACCACAGCAATCTTTCTCAAGAATGTTTTAAATACGTTTGTTGGGAAACAAATATTTTTCGAGAAATTAAATTCTAAGGGAATATTTGGCTGCGTTAGTGTATCACTCGACTTTTTTTGTTAAATCTTGATTCTATTATAATAGATTATAGATTTCAACAAAAAATAGAATACTGACTTTAAAGAAAATGACCTAAGAAGTACTATTACTAGGAATAACTTAAAAAATACTCATAAGATTTTAACTAAAACTTTAAATGTGACTAAATCAGAAGTATCAGCTATCATTTAAAAAATTAAATTCATAAGTGGTTCACCAGGTAAAAAATTATACATACATAGAACATACCGTCAAATTGATAGCATCCTACCTTTTTTTAACAAAAGACAACGAGTCTTAGCACTGTAATCGTATTATCTATTTAGCTAATGCAGAAATTATGTAAAGAGAATAAGCGCAATACCTATAAAGATGATGATGATGAAGATAATTTCGTTCTCTTTTCTTCTACCAAAATCGGGATAGTATATTAAATGCCGGTACTCAATGACACATATAAATATATATATATATATATATATATCACTCAATGACATACATAGCTTCATGCTATACATCCCGCATATATCAGGGTAGGCAGAGGGAAGAAGAAGGGAGTGTTAAGACACTCCGTTAATGATACGTCATTTCTTTTTATTCTCGCTGATATTGAACCAACAACCAATCGCTGTGACAGTCAAACGCTGTACTACTGAGCTAAGATAGTTTGAACTTAATATTAAATATACAAATATATGTACAATTAAAATATTTTTTTAAATATTTTTCTTTCTAAGAACATTCATTTAGAACTTAACAAGCAAACATATTCATTGTACATTTAAATAAGATAGTTTACTTAAAGTTCACCGATCTTATACTTCGTACTTCATGTCTGACCTTGACTTATGTGTGCTTGAGCTCCATAATTAACCTCATGCTAGAAATATTAATGATTATTTTTTTAGGTAAACAAAAAATAGCAGACTGGCAAATATATCAAAGTCATAGCATATTAATTAATTTTCTTGGCCATTAACAAGTTAATACTAAAAAGCTTTCACTTTATACTCTTTGTACTCGAAATTGTAAATAGTTCTAATATACGTTAAATAAAATATATATTTTTTTTCGGTATTAAGGAATACATTGAAATTACTCATAAGTTTTGAATTTCGGTATTCTTTCAGCTTTTCAATAACGAGTTGTCTTTTTCTCTATCAAAGTAACTATAATTTTCTACATTTTTATTGTGGAACCCTTAAAAAGTGCCTAACTGAGTACCATAGGCTTAAATCATACACAGGAGAAAGTTTTTTTACAATATATATGTATGGTATATCTCTCTGTGATTAAATAACATAACATATACCAACTAGCGTCTAGCACATTTATTTCACTTTAATACTACGATTATTTTTTGTTTCTATTTTAGATTATATTTTAGGACATGTTATAGATAATTAAGTTTTTAACAAAAAAAGGGAAATTAACTTCAAATAACATACACATATAAAAACACTATTACGAATTACTCAAAAACTGTTCGTCGGATCTTGACTAAATTTAAATATTCCTACATTAGAAGAACTAGCTATCATATAAAAAAAAATATCATACACACAAAAAATATAGTCAAACTTCTTGTTTTTCTGAAGTCGGTTAAAAAATAATAAAAACAACCAAAATATGTATTGATGACCACCACTAGAAACAATACTAAGTTAAGCACTATGTTAATAGGTACTAAATATTCCTTCCTTTCACATACGCAATATGAACTGTGAATAACGAATTTCAACGTAATAACATCTCATGGTACCGTTCTGTGGATCCCCATTAGTCCGTTTGGGTACGATTAAAAAGACTCCCTAGTTATTACCGCTGCCTTCCCAACCACTTCAGACAAAATCAAATTTCATTTTCCGACATGTGCATCAATTTTACTTTACTGATTGGAATTGCAAATTTTTTTGACCACATTTTCCTATTTTCTAACGCTTTAAAGTGACATTTGTACGTTTAGGATTATAAAAGAACTCTTAGATTTGGATTTAACAGACGTGAAGTCGAGAAGTGTGTTACATTGCTATAATTATATCTTTGATGTACGCCATTTTTACGCAAATTAAATGAGTATCATTTTAACCGGATTAATCGCGTATATTTTAGTATTCGGAAAAACATTTTTGGAATCCCGACGCTTTGAACACTTTTGTAGTCACACGTGTACTGATTTTTCTATCAGTTGATACAATTATCATATCAACCTACCGCCAATGATTTCTTAGAATCCTTGCCTACTGCCCTAGATTCTTTCAAAATGAGCTGATCGTATCTTACCCTATAGTATGGTAGGTTTGTTTACGCATTTTTGCTGTATGAAGGTTATTAGAATACGGGTTCGAATACCGCTACATTCAATTTTTTATAGAATTCAAAATATTTTTCTTTTATGCACTTTTAAAGTTCTACATAAGTTATATTCTTTTCATATTATATATTCTACTAGCTTTCCGCCCGCGGCTTCGCCCGCGTGAAATTCGGTTATATCGCGCGATATGATAAGGAGTATTCTATAGTCTTTCCCAAGGTCTAGACTATTTGTCAAAATTGGTTAAGTGGTTTATGTGGTGAAGTTGTAAACAGTTAAACAATCTTACATGATTTTATGTTTGAAAATAAGGAACTTCCATACAAACTTTCATCCCCTATTTCAACCCAATCTATAATTTTGTTCGCGATAAAAAGTATTCTATGTCCTTCCCCAAGTTTAGTTCTATCTTCATACCGAATTTCATCAAAATCTGTTCAGTGGTTTAGGCATGAAAGCGTAACAGACAGACAGAGTTACTTTCGCATTTATAACATTAGTAAGGATTTTCAATACAAGTATGGTATTTTATTGGTTATTGTACTTATTACCGTGGCTTACTAAGGCTGATTCTGCAATACGGTTTGGGATCGACCGAGGATGAGCCTGCACTTAACTAATACAATATATTGTTATCACATAATCACATTTCAGCTGTACGCTGCGCGCCGTTGAGTATGAGGAAAAATATAATAGCAAAATATTTTTCTGTGCCATATAAACTTTTATTTTTGATATGTACTATATTTGTAAAGGAGAAGCAATAATGTTTTCTATATAGTATTTAATTTATAAACGTCAAAATTTTTCACGTCAAACCAAAAATTTGCTATAAAAAATAATAAATGATAAAATTTCAGTGAAATACAAAACCAAATATTTAGAAAGAAATCCATACCAATAAAATACATCAAGATTTAGGTAAAAAAAAATGCAGAAGTCCAACTAAGCAGTTCCCTCCTGCTAAGCACAAAAGTCTGGTTCGGTGACAGGATGGCAGCCCAACGCAGATAGTGCAAAACGGCCTGGCGGAGTTGACGAACCAGCAAGGCAAGGTGGATGGCCCAGGGCGACGGTAGAGGGCGCGTGCAGTTACCGTCGGCCAGACACTGCATCCAATCGTTCCTCTGATCGTAGCGGTACGAATAAGGAACGAGCGGACGAGAGAGTGCGTCTGTGTATGCGCACACACTTACGTACTATAACATATTCCCGCGCAGATGACACCTGGCAAATCAGTGTGTCGCCGTCGACGGATATGTATAGGAGGACATCATCATCATCATCATCATCAATTTATAAATGACTTTTAGTATAAGTAATAGAATTACATGTTAAATTTTATTTAAACTAACCTTAATTAATTCGTTAATTTACTATTTAAGAGATTCTGCTTTAGGAGGCTCAAAAAACCGTTTTTTAAGGAATTTTTTTAGGGTACAAATAAATTAGTGAATCAAGCGAACTTTTCAGATTATTTTATTACATATTTAAACTTTACAAAAAATATTTTTTCGTTAAAAAGAATCACATACTGTCCATTTTTTGGCACATTCGTGCAACTACTGTTTACTAACTACTGTTACAATTGGAGGGCAGGATGCAGCTCGTAATTTTCATCGGAAACAAAAAACTAAATACCATTGTAATCATCATATATTTATCTTCTATGTAAACCAAGAAAAAATAAAAAAATATATATTAAATTTATATTTTTTTTCGCTTTTGAAAGTTAAAAGGTGCTTAGTGTAAATGGTTTTTTCGTTCCCCCTTAAGTCTAGAAACCATTAATATAGTTTTTAAGGTACTAATACGCTTTAGCAACGTGTTATATTGCGTTAACGTCACTTTGTGACGAGAAATACTTATTTTATTCAAGTCGTTACTTGACGAGCTATATACTATTTTTTATGTAGGCACATAAATTAGAAAAGGAAGCTTCATGAATATTGCTTAAGCAAATGTGAAAATGCATCAAGCATTATATTATTCGGTAAGTAGTACTATATAGATATAGTTAGCAGTGTATTATATTTTATTAATTTTATGTTGTTTGGGACACTCGGGAGCACAATTCATTTATGACAAACAGCGCTTAAAAGTGGGCAAAGTGAGAATCGGAGTGTCTTAACACTAGGTTCCCTCTACCATCCTGCTATATGCGAGACACAGCGTGAAGCAAAAAAAACTTTTAGTAATATAGATATTTATACATGATCCTGTAGTCAATTAAGATATTTATGTATGTGCATACTCTTACATATAGCCCTACTAAGGTAACCTATACCGTATACGAATAATTGGCGGTATCCGGCAAAACAAATTGTGGTTTCGAACGCAAACCATTTTCTTTCTCAACATTCAAATGTTTTAGGTGATTAGATTTTATCTTTTAAATTAAGCGGTTTCGTTTTACCCTTGGTGGCGAAAAATCCTATAAATTTCCTGAGGCTCACCATTTACCTAAGAATAAATAAAATGTATAACTGTACTTGCCTGTACTTTAGCGCACAGCTTCGCTCAAAAAAAGCAAATTAAAAGGTTGTATTTGTATTAAAATCAAACAAAATTAAAAAAAAAAGTATTGTGATGAACCTTGTCAAATTTACCATGTCTAAATAAATATTATGGTTCTTTTTCCCACATATAGTCATAGAGAACCTAGTGTTAAGACATTCCGGTCTACTACTATGAATTTGTGAGATTGCGCGTATAATCAACGCCGCGCTTTGTATTGTTAAGCGGATATAAAAACAAGTTAAATATGATTAATTCCCCAAGTGGAAATCGAACCCACAACATCTTACATTTACAGTGAGACACGGACCTCTACACACGTAAGCAGTATTCGATATATATCAGTATATACCTTTATATTTATTTTGACTTATACGGTACAACCACGTTTAGGTGCAGACGAGCACAGCAAGTCAATAACATTTCGTATCATGTAAATTAAATTATGTATTTAGACGTCTTGTGACGCAGTTGTATTGAATCTCACTCGGGAAAATAATTTTATTATAACCCAGGTGCTTCCCTCCTTTTAGAATAAACGTTTAAAAGAGACAAAATGACAAATCATTAATCAAAAATTACATATACAATACTTTATACATATGTTAAATACATTTAAGCTTACTATTATGGATGTGTTAAACCCGTACGAGGCGTAAATAACTTGATAAGTCGATTTGTATATACAGACACAGAAGATATAGGGTGAATATATGACTAAATCAAAAAAAATCAAAGAAAAAATATATGTTTTGAACTAAAAGTATTTAATTTATATAAAACCTACATTTCATTTTTCTATGAAAGCTCATACGATTTTATCCTCTCAGCGCATTAGCTATGATAATTGGAACATTTACGTTGCCAATAGAATGCCATGGGGATATTTAGAGTAATAACACTTGTAAAACTTTGCTCATCAGTTAAAACAAACTTGCTGACGTCAGACCGATGTAAATCTATTGAAAGCGTTTAAGAGCTTTTACTTTTGAAAGCTATAACTGTAATCAAATAAAATGTTAGACTCATACATTAATATTTTATTAAAGTTTGTTATAGTTTTAATAATAATAATAATATTTATAATAATTTATCATTAGTGATTTTATAGTTAGCCACTCAGCACACAATGCCTCCATTCGGCGGAAAGTGGGGAACGGAATTGTTGAAAGAGAACGGAGTGTCTGATCACTAGGTTCTTAGGTTCTCTCTGCCTACCCTGCTGTATGTGGGTTACAGCGTGAAGTTAAAAAAAAATAAAAAAGAAAATTAAAATATGTCACCGCGTGACATGCTCCATTTCTTAATTCCACTTGTCCGTTCGTCCAACTTCGGCGTTCAATTTTCATTATTAGCATTAGACATAGCAGTCTATACACATTTTTTACTAAAAGAACTACACAATATAATAAAATGATGCCTGTCCTGATGCAGAGGCACAAACGTGACGGGTTGTGGGTTCGATTCCCAATCCATGAAAAGAAAATATTAAATATTTATAATATTTACTATTTTCATTTTCTCGCTCTGGTAATAAGGCAAATCGCGGCGTTGAGTTCTGCCTCTCAGCACGCAATGCCTCAATTCGGCGGAAACTGGGGAACGGAAATGTTAAAAGGATGGAGTGTCTTAACATTAGGTTCTCAGGTTTCCTCCACCTACCCTGCTATATGCGGGATACAGCGTGAAGCTTAAAAAAAGCTACACAATTTAATATACTGCACTTTGTTTATTAACACACTCAACAGTTTTAATAAAAAAAATAATAAGTAATACACATAATTTTAAGTAATTAAAGTGCTTGATAACAAGTACATAAGTAGTCACACTAAGCTCTAAAGAAGTCGTCAATGTATACGTACATACACGAAATGAATTCCACAATTTCTTTGTAAAGCACACCTTCTCACTTGAAGCCCCACACCGGAAAAATTCACGTTAATTTCAAGACTCTTAAGACTGGTTTTGTTTCAGTATGAAAGCAAAACCCTCGAGAGCAAAATATTTTTATTACAACCGTGCTTTTTATATTTTAAAAATAGACACCTTCCTTATTATGCGCTAAGGTTGTATGGCATGACAGTATATAAAGTATGAATGAATGAGAGGCCTGTCGTGGCGCAGAGCCACAAGCGTGTGATTGTACACGCGACAGGTTGTGGCTTCGATTCCCACTGCAGGAAATGGAAGTATTAAATATCTAGTACTTTCATTTGCTTGCTCTGGCAACCAGACAAAGCGCGGCGTTGAGTTCCGCCACTCGGCACGCATTACCTTAATTCAGCAGAAAGTGGGGACCAGAAATGTTAAGAGAACATAAAAGAGTGTCTTGACACTAGTTCCCTCTGCTTACCCTGCTAGGTGCGGGATACAGAGTGATGCTAAAAAAATGAATGTATCTCTATATTTTAATTCTTTCTATATCATTTTGTGTAATAATATATTACAAGATCCTTCTCGTTGCAATAGGAACGAATTATTCGAAGTATATATAAATTGTAACCTATGTGCTATAGTGATGTATCAGCTTTATTTATTACTATAACTGCAGTTTTTCACACCTCTCACTTTTAAAAAAACACTTATATTCCTTTTGTAATACGGAACAATCTACCACAAACCATTATTACAAATTTTTACTTCAACTTATATGATCTTTTTTATTTGGTGGTAGGAAGTTCGTCCTCCGTCTGGCTCGCGACCACTATCATGTCAAAGACGAACCGCCAAATATCTTGTGATGTGTTCCGGTTCGATGGCATGTAAGCCAGGTTTTCCCCTTTCCCACCCATTCTTTCCCAAAAATGTGGTGGTTCCGATAGCGGACTACTACATTATCCTCCCCTTCCGTCTCTATCCTCTAGGTTGGCAACGCATCTACAACATCTCTGGTGGTGTAGATGTTCATGGGCGAAGGTAATCACTTACCATCAGGTGGTCCTTCTGCTCGTTTGCCATCCGTTATCCATAAAAAAAAAAAAAAAATCTTTATATAAATAAACTCATGCGCTGAGTTGAAATATTTAACACTCTATTCTTTTAAGAGCTAAAAATAACTATTGTTTCATAAATAAATTACACCTAACTACGTGAATATATCAAGATGTAAATGTTGTGAAGACTTATTAAGAACTTCCCATATATAGTCAGTACGTAATCATTCTTGTCAACTCAGTGAAGACACGCAAACTTTACCTTCCATAACATCAAAAGAGCCTAAGAACTGAGTCCCGACAATTAGCTATTTTAAAATCTTAGGAACATATGGTAAGGTTTCAATTACCATATATGGTATTCATACATACGTCCATTTGTAGCAAGAAAATCTATAATTCTGACGGAGTAGTTCGGCGCCGCAACCTGGTAATAACTTGATCAAACCCTCAGCAAGCGCAACTTTATGCCAATTGAAAAGTTGTACTGCATTAAAATATGCTAATCAATAGCGGAATGTTAATTTTGCTATTTTTGAGGAGTTTCCTGTGAAAATAGTGATAAGGCAGAGCAATTATCGTAATTGAGCGATGTTTAAATTATATAAAAAGCCTCTAAAACTACTTGTTATTTAATTATAGGTTTTTCATTTTCATCACTGCTTATCTATAAAAATTAGCTCTTAGCTGTGCAAAATAATTTTCATAAATGAATTCTCAGAATAGAAATTTTATAACTTTTCCTTTAACATACATAATGGAAAACATTTTTTTGGAAAACAAAAGTATTTACATTATAGTTGTAATTATAGTTCAGTTTAAAATCGAGAAAATTTTCACGTTCAAAATATTTTCGCTTTCCTATAAAGTGAGAAAGAGTCGCTACTATGATTGGCTCAAAAGTGTCAGTCACGAAAAACTCTCTTCTTTTTACTGTATTATTATTTCAAAGAATGTGAATATAACAATATTATACCTTTATACTAGGGCTTCTTGAACTATGGGTCGCGACCCCAAGTGGGGTCGCGTAGGAAAATTCTGGGGTCGAGAGATTTTAATGTCGAATATTTATATATACCATTTTGGCCAAATACCAATTTGTACGGGGTCGTCAAGAAACTCGCAATCATAAATGGGGTTGTGAATGACAAAAGTTTAAGAAGCCCTGCTTTATACTGACCTATCTTGTAATAATAATTATTGAAGTATTTGATAATTATTAAATGTTTTACCTATAACGTAAATTAAATAATATTATTTCATTTATTTACCACGGACATAACAACTGTTTGTTAACATTAATTATTTTTAATTTGAAAATTTAAAGTATCTTCATAATTGGGACTTCTTGCATCAAAGCTATTAATTTGATCAACGGTATGCTGTCATAGTTTGTCTAACTTAAAGTAGGACGAACTCTTAACGTCTGTAGTGAACCAATAAAGTTCCATTTTATTTGCAGTAATACTATACTTGACTCCGAATTGCTTTTTAAAGTATAAATGAAAATTCTAGAGTTATTACAATACCAGAACGAAACAAAAACGATTGCGGTGAGAATGCTCTATTAATTTCAAAAAGCACAATGTTTTACACTTGATTTTTATTACAAAATAATGAACATAAAATGGCGGAGATTATCTCGCTGGAGGCGCATGGCAGAATAAGAAACTCTTGACACCTCATTTGTCAAAATCGGTCCAGCCGTTGAGCCTTTACAAAGGAACAAAGAAAAAGAGCTGAATTGTTATGAACCGCAATCATCCTTTATTCCTACGTAGGCAACATTTGTATAAGAGCGGAGTACTGGAATAACAGCAAATTGTCTCGCTGCCGAGACCTAAATAATAAAATTTTAATTAGCTTATGTATTACTATTTTTTGTATTTTTTTTTTATATTTACATGAAAACATTTATTAAAAGATAAAATTATACTAATTTTTTTTTCTATAACTAATTACGGAATTAATTTGTTTTAGATGATTTAGAGAGATCCAAATCTATAAATATATAAGTTCAAGTATTTAAATGCCTGTCGTGGTGCAGAAGCACAAGCGTGCGACTGTAAACGCGACAGGTTGTGGGTTCGATTCCCAATCCAGGAAATGTTAAATTTAGTATTTTCATTACTTGGGTTTGATAACAAGGCAAAGCGCGGTGTTGAGTTCCGTCACTCAACACGCAATGCTTCAATTCGGCGGAAAGTGGGGAACGGAATTGTTGAAAGAGGATGGAGTGTCTTAACACTAGGTTCTCTGGTTCTCTCTGCCTACCCTGCTATATGCGGGATACAGCGTGAAGTTAAAAAAAAGAGAAAAAAAAGGTATTTGAATTTCCCTATTATCGTATTATTATAGGTACTTTTATTTGTTTGTGATGATATTTTCATTTTATTAGATCGATAGTGTTAATATGGTATGATTGATTATTATTGGTATGATTAATTATTGGTAGTGGCCTTGCATTTTTATGGCTATAAATGCTAATAGCTTTATTTACAGTAAGTGACTAACTTAAAAAAAATTAAGCAAATAAAAGCAATTATCAACTTAATCACGCCTGGTATGGATTTAAATACAGCGTTGGTGACAAAGCACACCACCACTCTTTGCTGGGCAAAATCTCTACCATTAAAATATATGTGAAAATTATACAGCGTTATCATCAAGTAAGTTACAAATTTCAAAATGAGTTACGATAACTTTTAGTACTCTATACCGATACGTATGCAGTTTTTACTAAAAATCCTATTCGTTTAAAATTGCCTGGGGAAGTTTTTGAATATTTTTTCATACAATAGCCTTGATAAAAATATACATTGGATATCGAACTTGATTTCGTTTAGGCAATTTCAAACACTGGCTTTTTGTTACGCTGGCGTGGTGTAGTATAATTCTCTATCAATATGTGATTTGAATTTCAAGTTATACTCGTATGTAAATAGCAAATTCGTTTCTGCTCCACCTAATTTATACTGATTGCTCTTATTTAGATACTAGAAAATCTATCCGTAATGGATAAAAATATATGTACATAATACACCACGTATTTTATAAATTATTTTTAACCGATTTCCCAAAAACGAGGAGGTCCTTAATTCGTCATATAACTTTTTACTGGGTGAAGTACAATTTTGATTATTCTTTTTTAATATGATAGTTAGTGCTTATGATGTAGTCCCATTTAGTTAAGATCCGACCAATAATTTTTGAGCTTTTCGTAATAATTTTACTTTTTAGTGCGTTTTATTTGAAATCGATTTTTTTTTATTAAAATCTTAATTGTGGTATATAATAAGCGTACAATATACAATAGTCTAAATAATGAAATAAAGAGGCGTATTGGGAAAGGAACTTAACGCCAAGATTTGGCTAATCACAAACTATACTTCAAACACTCGGCACGCAATGCCTCAATTCGGTGGAAAGCGGAGAACGGAGTGCCTTAACATTAGGTTATCAGGTTCCCTATGGCCGTCCTGCTATATGCGGGATACAACGTGAAAAAAAATACATTTCATATAATTAATTAATAACCCAAAATCGAATCGACAACTATCGTCTACGTTTAACATTTAACCGCACCACTATGCCGTGGTTTTTATAGTAAGTATATATATAATATAAAATTATCAGATGTAAGCATTTAATTCCATGTGGTTATTAAAGTTAAAAATAATTTTCAATTCAATTTAAAATCCCTTAATTTCAGAATACTCTGGTAGTTGATAGGAATCAGTGTGGAGCAGAAGCCGAGAACTCAATTTGCGTACGTCAGGGGACTTCCCGACATGATGTTGGGTTGTCATGACCACTTACATGTACGTTTCGGTCAGTAACTACCATAATGCAGGAGAGTACAAACGTCGGGAAAAATAAATTGATTTAAAAATAATACAGTTTTTGTTTATTTATACAGGATTTTGTAGATATTGAAATGTGTTTCAAATCGCTTATTTCTAACCGACTTCCATAAAAGAAGATTCTCAATTTAACGGTTTTTTTATATGTACCAATTTTTACAATTCTTTTTTTTATATGACAGTTAGTGCTTCTATATTTATATTTAACTAGCATGTGATGTAAGGTGTAGTTTTTGAGTTATTCGTAATATATATTATATTGCTAAAATCTTAATTATTTAAGGTACCAAACGAAGCTTTCGTTTCTATCTTCCAGTTTATGTTATAAACATTTAATCTCAATGTTCACCAAACTATTTTTTTGATATGATACAATATGTTTTTCCACTTGGCTATTTTTATTTGTATTTATCTTAAAGGACATAGCAGTAGCTCTAATGAGGTGTAACAGTAAAATATAATAATGGATAAATGGAAGGCAAACATGTGTTTTGTTGCAACGTTAATACGTTTACTTCTAATGTCTCCATTAGTGCATAGTGTAAAGAAACTATAATAAAACTTGTACTGCTTGAAAATAAATAATTTTATAGTTGTTCGTAATTGTAAGAATATTTTGCTCAATTATTCTACACTATCAATTTACTAACGCGGCGTCGAGTTCTGTTACTCAGCACGCAATGCCTTAATTCGGCGGAAAGTGTGGAACGGAAATCTTAAAAGTACGGAGGGTTCTTACACTAGGTTCTAAGGCTCCCTCTGCCTACCCTGCTATGTGCGGGATACAGCGTGAAGTTCAAAAAAGAAATAATTATAATTAATAACCTACAAAGCATTTTGGTGTAATGATTATTATACAATGAGAGCTATTCGTTTTCAATTTCTTGAAGCGTTGAAATTAGATGGAAATAACCTAGACATAAGTCTTTACCATTTTGCTTATCTATTAGAAATATTTGAATGAGATACTTTCAATCTCCCATTTACGGAATATGGCGCATTTAAAATAATATAAAGAATTTTTTTTATTTTTTTTACTTTTTTTTTATTGGTAACGGATGGCAATAGAACAGAAGGACCACCTGATGGTAAGTGCTTACCTTCGCCCATGAACATCTACAACACCAGAGATGTTGTAGATGCGTTGCCAACCTAGATGATACAGATGGAAGGGGAGGACAATGTAGTAGTCCGCTATCGGAACCACCACATTTTGGGGAAGGATGGGTGGGAAAGGGGAAAACCTGGCTTATATGCCATCGAACCGGAACACATCATAAGATATTTGGCGGTTCGTCTTTGACATGATAGTGGTCGCGAGCCAGACGGAGGACGAACCTCCTACCACCAAACTACTGGGATACCCGCCTCTTACGGGACGCTACCCAGCGGCGGAGGGGAATTGTATTCTAACCCCGTCCCCTCACAGGGCTTTAAAATATATTAATTTAGTAAAATAAATATAACACATGTGTTTGACAAATACGTTGCTAAAGCATCACATATATTAAGCGTCAACGAATACTGGTATATAAAATAAATTATTTTAAATATTAATAAGCCCAAATTGAGTTGCGGAACATTGCAACATTTATTATCCAGGTCTTACGTAATTATTTATAAAATTTAAGAATTTATTTATTTAAAACAATTATTGTTGCTATAATTATACTTATTAACGTCTGTCGTGGCGCAGAGGCACAAGTGTGCGACTGTAAAGCGACAGGTTGTGGGTTCGATTCCCACTCCAGGAAATAAAGTATTTTTATTTTCTGGGTTTGGTAACAAGGCAAAGCGCGGCGTTGAGTTCCGCCACTCAACACGCAATGCCTCAATCTGGCGGAAAGTGGGGCACGGATTTTGTTGAAAGAGAACGGAGTGTCTTAACGCTAGGTTTTCAGGTTCCCTCTGCCTACCCTGCTATATGCGGGATACAACGTGAAGTTAAAAAAAAAAATCGGAATATGATTTAATTTTTTTAATAATAATAATAAGAGTAGAAGTACATATTAACCTATATTGACACAAAGATACGTGAAAACGGAAAAAACGTATATTAGGTTAAGTCCATTATCCAAATAAGATAATTTGGGTGCCCCATGAACTATCACGTTTCAAGTTAATGTAGCTAACTTTGATCAATTTTGGCTGGCGACAATCGAATTACGATCGTCTGGTTCATATTCGATTTTTGTCATATTTCCATTGTTCCCAACCCCAACGAAGAGGTATGGTCGGCGATAATTGATAAATTGGTTTGCCGTTGCGGTCACCTGAAACGATTTATGCGACATGAATATTTAATATACAATGTCGATTTTTTTATTTGCAAATTTTAAAATGATATAGCGATCAACATGGCGACTAAATTGATGTTAGAGTTTCGTTTGTATATGTACCTATCTATATTAGTATGTATTTTAGGTGTTTATTTATATATACTCTTAGATGATTATATAATACTACCGAATAAAACAAATTGAAACTTTACAGTAGGTAATGTAGTTTATAAATCGCAATACCAATTTACATTTAAAAAATAAAAAATTACATTTAAAAAGATTTGATGTAATATGGCTATGATTTAAAAATAAGCAAGCAGGTTCACGTTTTTGTCACAAACTACAGGGTAGTTAGAATAAGACGTAGCGTCAAAACACCTTGTTCGCCTCTTTCCGAATTCGACATATTGCGTGCTAAGTGACAAAGCGAAAAGAACGAAAATATTTATTTTTATATAATAATTTCACTAAATGGTATTCAAACCCACAATGCTTAGCAATAAGTATAATAATAATAATAACAACTTTATTTGTTTAAAATAGAATTTTTACAAAAACAGAAAGTGGTAGAAATCTCCTTTTAAGCATATAGTGCCTGTATTAGGAGATTCCGCCCTTCCAAAATAAAATAAACTATAATTATTTAATTTATTAATATACAGTAAAACAACTTAAATACTATAATAATAAATATTATATATTTATATATAATATAATTCTTACAAAAACAAAATATTGGTTTGACAGTATAAGCAAAGACAACACCGACACAATTCTTCCACATTCAGCACCGGAAATATCGCCAGTCACCCATATTGTATTAAAGCGATGAGTTTCCTTATTAGTTCTAAAGTTTCACAAACGTTGCACAATACAAACAAAACTATAGCAATAATATAAAGAAACTGCAGATAACAGTTTGACCGGAACATAATGAAATAGTAAACAGTAACAGTAATATTTCCCGAAAGTGTACTATGAAGCTAATTCAGTGGTTCGTATATTCAACTCACGTGCCACGTAAGTAACGGCATCTTCGTTCCGCGCATGTGACACCTAGCGTTAGGTGCCGTGAAAAATGGACCGCTTCCCGACAACCAGATAAATTTATCTTCGCGACTATTGCGACGCGTTATTTGGGTGTTAATATTCATTGAAGAACGAGTTTGGCTAGTTTTGTGTAATAAAGCTTTCATAGTGTGATGGGATGGTGATTTATGGGTGGTTGTAGCTGACTTGACTGTGACATTGTGCTAGTATTTAAAATATATATATATATAT